>ML675619.1:3072001-3090089 GCA_007922155.1 Mesoclemmys tuberculata
TCTGAGTTGCTTGCTCATCCAGCTTGGCCTACTACTCCCGCCCATAGGCAAACACTACCATGACCAGCCTATGAAGATATTGAGCCAGTGAAAGTTAACAGTGGCTGATATTTTAATCCAGCAAAGCCTCTGAAATAGGTGCATCTTCTATTTTCAGTGAGACTGTAGAAAGAGTACAAATGCCTCTGAATTGTGCCATGCACTCTTAGGCCTAATCTACACTAGTAAAAGTTTGATGGTATAGTTATCATACAAGCCCTGCTACTGTGGACTCTCTTTATACTGGTGAAAGAATGCTTTTGTTAGCATCGTTTGCTAGTTCCTTGAATGAAATAAGCTACATCAAAGACTTTTTTTGCTCGTAAAAACTGAATTATACACTCTTGGTTCTGCCTGTTCTTCTCATCACAGCCTCAAGGCAATACTTCTACAGGTGAGTCAGCAACAACAGGACAATTGAGAAGAACAAAGCCACGGCACAGCATCAAGAGGAAGAAAAAAAATCCATCAGCATGTGGTCACTGCTGCTTGTTAGAGGCTCCACAAAGTCTGTAACTGGATTGGGAAATGTGACCAGAATGTCTGGAATGAGGAAACCAACTGGAGCAAGTCATCTAAGAAAGTTGTGGAATTCCTGTTATTGAAGTTTATGAGAACGTTAGACAAACATCGATCAGGAATGGTCTAATCCTGCCTCAGAATGGTGAGGATCGACTAAATAGCCTCTCAAGGTCCTTTTCAGCCCCACAATTTTATAATTGGCACAAGATATTGCAGTCCCAGCTAGATGGCTAGTAAGAATGACCTACTCCCTTCACCTAAAGTCGACCATGCAGATCAAGACTGATATACATTGGCTGAGAAAGTCTGCACGGTCACTACCCATGTTGCACCTGCTGTGTGGATAAAATTTTTTAGGACTGTTAGGACCATGCTAAATTCACAGCCTTAAAAAAAAAAAGTGGGGGGGAACCCCCATCAATCTAAGTCATCCTTCTGAATTTTTTTTGTAACCATCTATTTATATTTTGTTAGTGTCTATGAGGCTCAGTTATGGACCAGATTACAAGTATGTCTCAAGCTGACTGTAGTTAGAAGAGATTGCACACACACACACTCACAAAATTCTACCTATTTTTCCAGCTTGCTTTATGTATTAATGTACTGTTACTTTCATTAGTCCGTTTCCCATGTTCGTGTGGGTCTTTCACCCAAACAGGAAGATAATTTTGTTTTAAACAAAGTAGGAAAAGAAAATTGTAGCGCCACAGACAGTGAGAAGGGATTCTGAGGTACAAGCACACTAAATTGCAAATTTTCCTTTTAAAATTTTTTAGAAGCTAAAATGATTCTTTTCATTAACAAAGTACAAGTCAGGGGCTAATGGGAGGTACAAAACATCAGCCATGGGTAAAAGGAGATGGCATGTGGACAAACAGAAAATGATAGGTTAAAACCAATCCCAAAGCAACAGGAAGAGTGATTTTCAGCCAGGACAGATTCTAACCCAGCGTCTAGAAGAGCAATTCCCTCCACCTGCCAGAGAATGCAGAGAGAGAACCTAGATACCACATGGGAGGCTCCTACACTAAGGACATACGTTTTCAATTAGGATGGAGAAGATGACATTATGGGCACTAGCACAAGTGGCACAAGTACCACGTGAGAAACTGAATAATGAATTTCCTGATTTGGTGCCGTTTTCTGCCACCCCTTCACTGCATGTACAATGGTGGATCTCAGAGAGCCAAGCTGTGCACTTGTCCAGATGCTGAATGTATCACAGGAGTGTGATGGGCTGTATTTTTGCATTGTCCAGAGGACCAATTATCAGCTGAAGGTGTGACATATCATGAATCGCCAGTGGATGTAAACTGCTGTTTATAGGAGAGTAGTAAGCTGGGAATCCCATATCTCCATAGGCATAGCAGTGGTTTCTATCTTTCATAGGTTCTAAAGCCAGAAGGGACCATTATGATCAAGTCTGATCATCTGCAAAGAACAACCTATAGAATCTCATCCAATAGTTTTTTTGCGTCAAATCCATACCTTGGTTGACCTAAATCATCTCTTTACACCAAGATTTCAATATCTTTCTAACAGCAATGGAGAATCCACAGGATATTAAGAGTAACAATATTTGGATTCTGTTCTTCCATGACAGCTGTGCTCATGCGCTTTTAGATTAGCATCCAGGTCTCTGCGCTTATGTGCCCACAACACCTGATTCTCTGAGACCCATGGCACAATTGGCCAAAAGGCAAACTTTTCCCCATGGCAGTCGGGGAGGGGCAGTGAGGATAGGTAGACTGAAGGATCCTGAGCCAAAGGTAGTTGAAGTCAATGGAAAAACGCCCCTTAAGTTCAGCCAGCTATGAATCAGGTCCTAGACAACTATGTCATATCAAACGTCAAGGAGACAAGAAAAGGAATGAAGGGAAAAAATGGTGGGCAGGAGATTCATAGATTTTTAAAGCCAGGAAGGACCATTACTTCATTTAATCTCACCTCCTGTATAACACAGGCCATAAAAATTCACCCAATTACGTTTGTGTGGAGTCCAATACCTTGTTTTGCTAAGCCATATTTTCTAGAAAAGCATCCAATCTGGATCTGAAGACATGAGGAGATGGAGATTCCCTTATTTCCCTTGGTAGTTACTTTCAATGGCCAATCACCCTCACTGTTAAAACTTTGTGCCTTATTTCTAAACCAAACTCTGGATCTGAACTGGATCTCATCTCTATAACGGGACGCACCAAAGTTCGAGTTTCAAATACTCCCTGAACTTTAGAAAAATTAAAATCCAGATCTGAATTCTGGGACTGGAGCTTAAGAAAGGTTTTTTGGATTTAGCATTTGTGTATAACTGCTGGCTGAAGATGTACTGTACCTGCAGAATCCCATCTGGCAATGACAGGTTCCTCAAAATGCAATGAGTTTTTACTTTGGTGTTGTATGGTTGTTTAGACCCTGTATAGTGACAGTTTTGCCACTAGAGGGCTGGCAAAATACCATCTCTGTCAATCTGAATCCCTTACAAATGATATCCCAAAGGAGTGCATTGACATTTTGACTCTTAATAGCTTCTGTGGCCTGGAGGCTAACAGGCAATTCTAAATTACTCTCCATCTGCTGCCAGATTTTCTAGGTAAATAACTGTAAACTATCATTTTTACATCTTATTAACATATATTTACAACAGTGGTTTCGGGCCTTATTATTTTGCCCTTCACCACACTTGCTGCAGAGCAGTTCCTGAGGCTCCCTGCTTCCTTTACACCATGACACATCTCACCCGCTTAATGTCTTTCTCTGGTATTTTTCTGGCTTTTGCTTTTCATTCCTGCTTAAGCTCTTTATCTTCTTCTTTCTCTCATTCTTCTCCTCTCTCTTCCAGGTCTTGTTCCCTCTCCACCAATCCTCACTTTCTTTTCCTGTTCCCACCTCAGTGATCTGCTTCTCTCAACCCAGGTGCTTGCCAGGAATCTCTCTTCTCATTCTGTTTGCCCTTAGTTTTTTTCCCTCCCCGACTTTTTTCTCCAGATCTGTCACTCTTTCTGCTGCTGCATTGTTCTCTCTCTATCCCCCTGCAGGTGTTCCACACAATTCCATCACAAAGTTTTCAGGAAGAAGCACTCTAGCTCTACCTAGCGAGGGGGAACAAATATGCAATGAGTGTCCAACTAGTTTCCCCCATTGCTATGCCTCCCAAAAGTCTGGCACAAGAGGGGTGAGGGCGCATCTAGGCTGGAAATCCAAAACTTACATTCCCTCTGTGAAAAGGGAAAGGGATGGAAAGTCTCATAGCATAGGTGCAAGCTAAAGAGTCAGGAGATCTGAGTTCTATATCTGTTTCTGACACAGTTGCTAATGTGACTTTGGGCTTATCTTCTATCTGCATTAGCTTTCTTGTCAGAAGAATGAGGCTAGTAATGCTCATTTTTTGACTTCAAATGGTGCTGTGAGGCTGAATTAATTAATATTTGAAAAGTGCTTTGGGAGTTCTGAGGAAAGCTGCTATAGAAATGCAATTAATTATTACACATGTTCTCTCTTTTTCTGTATTAAATTGTAAAGCAACATTTCACAAGGTACTCAGATTTTATATGCAGTATTGCATAATTGTATACATGCTAAACTTGTAATTTTACTCTAGGCAAACACTGGAGCATACAAAGCTAGTGTATATTGTGTAGCACCAACACCTACATGGACTGAACAAAGATTATGTAGATATAGGTCTCATTTTTTTATATATATAAAATGTAATACATACTGGTGTCTTGAGGTTCTCGCTAGCTATCTGTCTTGGGAGGATATGGTTCTTCCCTTGTTTTTGAGCTAGGCTGAGATTGTTAGTTATTGAAGCTTATGCATAACTGTGAGGCTATGCTTAAGTAAGGTACCTGCTTAAGTGCTTAGCTGAATCTAGGCCACAATCTGAGGAAAGAGACCAGTGCTGGTTGTAGTCTTTTCTCATATAAAGTTTCTCCAACACAACACGGCTGCTCCCAGCTGCACATCTGGGAGTCACTCCTGTCTGTGTTGTTAAAGTTCTATTCTTTACTCATTCAATAGTTTTTATTCTTTAATGAACCCTCAAGGTCGTTACAGCTTCTAGCTCTTTTAGTTTAGTAAAAACATTGATTTACTTTTAATACTCTCTTCTAAAACAAGGCAACTGTATATTGCGCAGCCTGGATTATCTGAGCTATACAGCCTGCCTGTTTAAAAGAACTTTCCTGTGGGTGCTGCCCCAGCAACCAAACTTTCAGGTTCACATCAAAACACCACCTAGTTAGGTATTTACTCAGAGCTTTTCCAAGGAGTGGATTTTGGGCATTTAATCCTCTTAAGTGCTTTTAGGAATCCCAACCTTAATATTAACTAAGACCTTGCCCAAAAATGGCATAATTATATCTGTGTGTGTTTAAGGTCTTCTTTCTTCGTTGTTTTAACGTGAAAAAGTATGTAAAGTGCAAAGTGTCTTCTCTAACTTGAATATATTTTTATAAGTGTTAAAAGAGATCTAAATGGCTTAGCTTGGGCAACCAAGTACTTAGCTTAGTTTATAAGAAGTTTTAAATATATTTTTTTTAAAGGAAAGCCAAAGTGGTAGTAAATAGTATAGTGGTTTTAGTTAACATAGATTAGTATATTATACTATAAATAAGTATAGAGAGTTTAAATTGTAGTATGTACACAGTATACTACCAAAGCTATATATATACTATGTAAGGATATATGGTATTCGTATAAAATGAACAACCCTTTCCCATCCCACTCTAAAAAAGACCTGGAAATACCTTGCACTGGATATTTTTAGTTTGTTGAGATTACCTCACTTTTAAAAAATATAGTCTTTTATTTAGTAAGATTTGTAATAGTTTCTTTATCTTGTGCTTTTGAACAGAGTTTAAGCAGATCTCATAACTAATTGTCTTCCTTATATTATGATGTCTAATAAAGTATTTTTCATGCAAATTTGAACATTCCTAGTGACCATCCAGCCACCTACATCTGTGGCTTTTCACCCTCTCATAATAATAATAAATAATAATTAATGATTTTTTTAAGTGCTTAGATCTTTTAAAACATTCAGTGTTGGAAAGTCTCTTAAGAATTTTGGTAAGGAATTTCCTCTAATCCACCATTGTGGATTCTCTAAGGAATTTTGTCCCACAGATTGATCACCCTCTATCCACTACTGTGTTAAGCATCTTCCTTTGCTCAACTTCAGTTTGTGGCCCCATGTTTGCCTGACAAGCAGTTCCATAGCATGCCCTTTCCATATCCCCCTTAGGATTTTATATAACATGAGGCCAAGTTCTCCCCGTTAGTTATAATGAATGCAACCTCTCTGACTGCACACCAGATTTTGCTGTCATTTACAGTTGTGCAGCTCCATTGCGTTTAGTGAGCTTGCACAGATTATAACAGACCCTGACTCTGTAGGTGACTCTGCTTGAGCAGACCCCTAAAGTCACGTACAGAATCAAGGCCTACTAGGAGAAATGCACCCTTCTCTTTAAAATCGAAGTAGTAAAAACTTGAGAGGATAATGCAGTCACTAGTATGGATAAGTAAATCCAGTGGTGGTCAGCGGGCTATGTGGCTACAAAAGAACTCCAAGTACCCGTAGCTAGCACACCAGCCACTTGACTAATTATTATTGAAAGCCATTTAAGTACATATTTAGACACTGTGTGTGCAAAAAACATTTGGAATTTGAAATCTTGTATTTTGTTCAGACATTGAGTTAATACATGATATTTGAATATTATTTAGTTCATGTTGCACCACTGCAGGTGGCCACTGATGAAAAAGAGGAGGAGATATTGGATGAAAATGTAGTTGATTTGCACCAGTTCACACCAGCGGGTGCAGTGAAGCGCCTACCTCACGTCAAACAAATCAAAGACTGGACCATGGTGGAAGTAGGTCAAAATCTGAAGCAAAATTGTACCCAGTGAATCTCCTTTAGTTCTGATCACCACGGAAAGAGTTGCAGGCGTTCCGGAGATTTGTCAATATAGCGTACACACAGTATAAACAAACAGTTCTAACCTTTCCGTTTCTGTGCGCTGAGATTAAAGGCCAAGTTTTCAAGTCATGCTCCTCAGTTTCATCTGCAAAACTTTCTTACATATCTGTGGCATCCTTATAATGAGTAAATGTGCATTCAGACAGGTATTCACAGAGTCAGCTCTGTTACGTGGCGGTAGCACAGACACCTGAAATGACCGTGTGTGAAAGTGCTGCTAAAGATGTTGGTTAAAGTGAAAGGAAAATGAAGGCCTTGCTTTATTTTGTAAACGGAAGGATGGGTTAAAGCCTCTCACTGTGATAAAGGAGCTTTGAATTGAATTCCAGGCTGTGCCACAGACTTTATGGTCCTTAGACAGCATGTTTCACTTTCCCCAACTGTAAAATTTGAGATAACATTTCCCTGCATCACAGGACTTTTGTAATGCTGAACTCATTAATAGGCATAATGCACATAAACTGCATAAGGCTCAAGTACATAGGTTCACTGGGGGACTGAAAGGCATAACTCCCCATCCTTAACCTAGCACCTTCATGCAAACCTGCAACACAGCCCACCCAGTGCAGCCTGGATTTGACCATCACACATACAGGCTGGAATAATAGCTGCAGCCCTTTCTGTGGCTGTGCAGTGTTTGGGGGCCATAGGATCTATGTAAAACTTTGCTGTCTACCCCATGCAGAGACATTGTGTGCTATGCAATATATACAGAGTTCCCTGGGTGGTTGCCTTTCTGTGGCAGGAAGCTCCAATGCAGGCCTTATGTGCTCCAGAAGGCCTTGCTCTGGTTTCCACACCAGGGCAAGTTTCACCCTAATGTTTGTAAAAAAGCCCTTTGAGATCCTCAGATGGAAGACGCAGTAGAAGCAAAATGTTGTTTGCTAAGTTTCACAGAAGTGTATAGTTATCAAATGATATATAAAGTTTTTAGTTCATTATATTGCATTTTAATGAACTCTACCAAGGATCAAAGTGGATTACAAAATTCAGTAAAGACTATTGTTGTTTCTCATGACATTTTCTCTTTTCTTCACTCCTCACCAAAGTTACTTGATGTAGGATTGGAGACATATCCATATCCCCCAGAATCAGAAAGAACTGAAGATGCCACGTATCCCTGTATAGGAGTCACTCTTAGACTTCTTGACAGTGTGATATCTTCCAGTAGTTTAGAGAGTCTTTTAGTACTTGATATTTTCCTCCTGTGAAGGGACTCATATACTGTAGTCAAGTCACCTCTTGATCTTCCTTTTGGTAAATTAAGCAGATTGCGTTCCTTAAGTCTTTCACAGTAAGACAGTTTTTCCAGACCTTAAAAATCATTTTTGTGGTCCTTTTCTGCACCCTCTTCAATTTTTCAACATCATTTTTAAAATGCTGACACCAGAATTGGATGTAGTATCCCAGTACTGGCCTTACCAATGCTGAATACAAAGGTAAAAATCACCTAATTATTCCCGCACACTACTTCTGTTTATACATCCAAGAATGGCATAAGTCTTTTTACCCATGGCATTGCACTGGGAGCTCATATACAGTTGATTATCCATCACAATCCCCATGTCCTTTTCAAAGTCACTGCTTTCCAAGACAGAGTCCTCCTTGTGTATAAGGCTTGCATTCTTTCTTCCCAGATGAATAACTTTGTATTTGGCCACAATAAAAAAATGCACCTTGTTTGAATGGGCCCAGTTTACAAAACAATCCAGATCGCTTGGTGTGACTGTTATATCCTTGCATTATTTATTAGTGTGTCCATTTTTGTCATCTGCAAACTCTATCATCAATATTTTCACCTTTACTTCCAGATCACCAATAAAAATGTTGAATAGCATCAGGTCTAGAACTGATTTTTGCACAACCCGGCCCCCTGCCCCTCAAGCCCCAGTCTTTTTGAGAGCTGTCAGCAAGTTCTTAATCCACCTAATGTGTGTCTCATTGATTTTGTATACTGCTAATTTTTAAATCAGAATGTTGTGTGGTACTAAATCAAATGCATTATAAAAGTCATAGTTTATTACATCTACACACTTACCTTCATCAAACTTGTAATCTAATTAAAGAATTAAATCTGGTTTGTTTAGCTGGAGCTATTTTCCAGACAACCATATTGATTGGCACTAATTATAGTCCCATCCTTTAACTCCTTACTAACTGAATCTTCTATCAGTTTTTCCATTTTCTTTCAGGAGTGACATCATGTTCATTACCTGTAATTACTCAAGTCATCTTGCTTGCCCTTTTTTGTATATTGCCACGGCACTAGCACTCTTCCAGGCCTCTGAATTATCCCCAGTTTTCAAAGATTTATTAAAAATGAACATCAGTGGGGCAGAGATCTCCCCAGCCAACTTTTAGGACTCTCATCTGTAAGTAATAAGAGCCTGAATTTGGCTTTTAAACTGTAAGAGAGATTCAAAATTGGGAGATTAGTGTTTCATCTTGCCGCCTCTGGGGTGGGAAACCATGCACATACACCCATAGCCGCTATCTATTAGATGTCAAATCTTTCACTGCAAATCCTCCATCTCTACAATAACTTTGGGCTGAGTTGCCAACCTCTAACAGGACATCAGAGAGGAGAAAAAAGGAAGAATGGACACTTCTGTTTGTAAAACTTTACTATTGCAAATAAAAACCATTGTTTACATTGTGACATAATGACAGCATGGTGTCAAAATCCACAGCCCTATTCATGTAGAACTGCAATCAAACATTGGAATTATTTACTAGGGTCAGATTTTGCTTTTAATCACAATGGTTTAAATAATTAATTACTCAACATTTACACTGGCCCACATCCAAAAAACTGCCAGTGAGAACTTGTGTTGGGAGGCCGAACGCAGAACAACAGATATTTAGGCACCAACCACCAAGATCCTTAGCATACTTCCTTGGGAAGGCCAGAGGCATAGCTGAAAGCCCATACAGAGTCAGCTGCA
The DNA here is from genome assembly GCA_007922155.1 of Mesoclemmys tuberculata. Taxonomy (NCBI): domain Eukaryota; kingdom Metazoa; phylum Chordata; order Testudines; family Chelidae; genus Mesoclemmys; species Mesoclemmys tuberculata. Next base: position 3,081,494 of record ML675619.1, read on the forward strand.
CATGCCACTGAGGTCAAAAGGCTTTGGGTTAGGCCCTGACATCCTGAGATTTGAGGACTGGGATCAACATTATTTGTTAATTGGAACCCCTAAAAAGCATCTGCATTTAACGCTTTTCTTATGAACATTTCAGTTTCAAGGTTATAAGTACACAGGGTTTTCAAATAACCAGCATCATTCAATCCATTGTCTGACTCAGTATAGTTTACGGTGCAAGTTGTTACTAAATTCTGACCGTAATTTGCTATTCACAAGAAACTCTTTCTTAATCTTAGAGCCTTTAAAGAGCCCGCAACACTGTCTGGTTGTCATTGTTGCTCTCACTTCCTTTGCAGAGATGGCCTTTGTCTCTATATTACTCCTGAAGCCTTTCTTAAAGATCTTGGACTCTTTTGCTGTAAAGAAAACCAAACATAAAACCTCCTTCCATGGGAAAGTCTCGTTTCCTGTGAAAGGCAGAAAAATGTAAGCTAATTTCTGACGGCGCTGCTGATCTTGCAGCTAGCTCATCCAATTATCCAATCACTACACATCCAGTGCCTCAGCTCAGTGCCATGGGACATTGTATTACTGGAGCCATTATCTTTTGGATGAGTTGTGAAACCAACACGTTCCGCCCTTTGGATTAACAAAAATGTATTTTGTTATTTATACCATAGTAGTACCTAGGAGTCCAAGTCATGGACCAGGACCTCATTGTGTTAGGTGCTATACATACTTCAAACAAGAGCTTCTGATCAAGTATTTACTTTAGTGTCTTAGCCAAATTTTCAAACTTATTACAACACTCAGATTTGTCTATCTAAATGCCGCCTACAGTTTAGATGCAGCAGGCCTCTCCTAAATTCTTTGGTAATGTTACTGTGTGCTACTAAATAGCTGTGTTCCACCACAGAAGTAGCTGCATCTGAGTGGCAATTTACAGCATTGCCAAACACTATGGTTTGGACAATGAGAGTGACAGGATAGCAGGAAGATTAATCTGAATGAAATGGTTATATAAAAGCCTTCAGGTCCTCGTTGGTTTTGGAGGGGAGGGAAGTAAAGGGGTAATGAAGCAGATATGGTAAATGTGCGTAGAACTCTATACTAAGGTAAGTGTTCAGGTTGTTACAATGGAAACCCTTACTTCAGTCTTGATTCCACACTTTCCTCCTCCTCTTCATTGGCGCTTTCTTATTGAACTGATGTCTGGCTGGTTTTATACCTTTTTGGTGCACTGCAAAGGCCAACGACAATAAATTAGGCCTTGGTAGATCAGTATGCCCCCCATTCCTCTGTAGGCACCTGACCCCATCTCTCCAGGGTGCGCTGACCCTCCCTCAGCCTGCAGCCTCCCCAGTGAACAAGGGAAGACTCTCAAATAATATTCTCGCCAACCGAAAACGTTGACTCGCATTGAAAATTGCCTGGCTGCAAAACCCTCCAGGTCCATTCCTGAAAAGCAAGAAACTCACTGTGATGGGGCACGTTAGCCGCGCCCTCGCCTAGAGACGGTTAAGGACTCACTGCAGACTGAAGAGGTGATGCCCCTTCGCCTTTGCTGGGCATAGAAGGAGGGTATAAAAGGCAGCAATCCAACTCAGTCAGAACTGGACAGCTGACCAGGAAGGAAGCACGCTGCCGGCTCTCTCCAGGTGACCGCTCCAGATTCTGAGCACTGAGCCAAACCTTGCCGAGACCTGGACGGATCCTAGGCTGCCCAACGAAACCCGAAAAGGGACAGAGAGGCCAGGAACCGCACTGACTAGGGACCCTGGAGGCCCCGGGGAATTAAGGAACGTCACTGACAATGACAACAAGGGAGGAAGTACCCAGGGAGTTTGAATGGTGTTAAAGGGGGTGAAGCAGGGCGCCAGTCAGTGTGTTTTGGGAGGATCCTCACTGACTCAGTGGCAAGTACCCCTGGCACTGACAGGGCCCTGGGCTGGGGCTCAGAAGAGCAGGGCGGACCTGAACCCCCCTACCCTGGGTGCTGCACCCCCGTAGGTGGCACCCCATTACTCCAATGGGACATTAGGCCATGCCGCCTCAATAAGGGGGCCGCTTGCTGACTCTGGCTGCTAGGCTACATTACCTGGACAAGGGGGCCACTTTTCTGACTCTGGCATTAGGCTGCACTGCCCAGAAGAAAAGAGTGGCCTCAGTGACTTTGACCACCTTGCCCCGGAAGAGAATCTAGTGGGGTAGACGTGAACCCATGGCTTTTTCCCACCTTCCCAGCATACGTGACCCGAAGCCGATGACGGGACGTATCAGCCCCACGACAATCACCAACTAAGGAAAACTACGTCACATGCTCTAACAGCCTTCTATGACATTATCCCATTGCTTTGACAGCCCACACTGGCATAACACACGCCAGGAGCACTGTCAGGATTTACAGAAACCCACTGAACGCACCATATTTCCTACCTTGCATGATAATACAAAATCTTAACTGTGACCTCAGTTACATGAACGTACACATTACAGGTCTGTGAACTGTATGGTAGGCTTCGTTCCCTTGGGGAAGTAGGAGATCAGACTTAACATTTTGTGCTGCAATGTGAAGCACAGGAATTCAGTGTTTTCCAGTGATGCTCACACTGTCATGTCAGAGAGCCTGTTGCACAGCTCTGGCCTCTGTCAGCTCAATGGGATGTCACATGCGGGCGATACAGCACGTGAGCTATGTTCAATTTGACTAGGGTGTTCCTCATTTTTCAGGGACTGAATTGGGTTTTGCACCCAGGCAACCTTAACTCTTCATCAACAAAAGTATTCCGTTGGTAGGACTTTCATCAGCTTTATAGTGGTGGCGATGGTGGGAGGGAGTTGGAAAGGGGGAGTTGTTGGGAGAAAGGGATTGTGGGAAGAAAATAAAAGAAAGACTCCAGAGGGTGCATGGAATAGCTCATTGGATGTGTGGACATGTGGTGTTCTGGGAGGATGGGAACTGGTGGGAGAAGAAGGGAGAGCTTTGGAGAGTTCTTGCAGAGAGAGCATCGCTTTTCTGACAGAGCCTGGGGTTCCTCAGCAAAGCTGCACTCCGACAAGCAAAGGAAAGAAAACCAGATCAGCAGATTCCCAGGTCAACCCCCGGTAGTACTTCCAAGGGCAGAGCTCCAACAAATACCTCTCCTTGCTCTAAAGCAGAGTGCTTGCTCAGGCATCTTTCTTCCACAGTGTGGGATCCCTCTGGAATACTGCCCCTATTGTTCCACTTAATCCCTCTCTCTGTCCTGCCCTGCCATGTCAGTCCCACATAGCCAAAGCAAAGCTTTTCTCCTTCTGCCGGAATAGTCTTATTACATCTCCTCCTCTGCAGAAGCAGCTCCATTTGTACAGAAGATGGGCTCCAGCAGGTGACAAGCTAGTTTAGGCATGCCGTGTGGTGCTCAGCTTCTGCCCTAGCCCTAGTAGTCTCCTCTTCCTTTCTCCTTGACTCATTGCAGTACTGAGATAGAAGCAGCGTGGGTCTGGAATGCCATGAGTCTCCAATACAGCCTCCATAGTGAGGGGCAGATGTATTCCTGGGCCCACCAGAACTTGTGTGCTCCCCTCCTTGTGCCACTTTCTGCCCGACTGCACCCAGGTCAGCACTCTTCCTGTACAACCACATTCAGTAGAACTGATGTTGCAAGACAAGCTCTGTGTAAGTTTGAAAGCTTGCCTCTCTCACCAACAGAAGCTGGTGCAACAACCACCCGGTCTTTGTAATATCCTGGGACCAGCATAGTTACAACAACATCGCAAACCCTTCCTAACTAGTAGCTGCTCCTTATCTACAGTTTGTTTCCCAAGAACCACCTGCTAAAATGTAGAGCGTATAAAGAGATTTATTAAATGTCTGGCTGCCGTTGCTTCGTTTACATCCTGTGCAGAGGTGCTTCCTGTCTCTGTGTTGTTTCTGAACCTTGTCTCAATGATCTTGGACTCTCCGGCTGTAAAACACATCTCACTTCCTGTGAATGAAGTGTGGGGGGAGGTGAAAGAATATTTATCTGGTTGGTACTTGTCCAGTGCCCCACCCTGATGCTAACGGGTGCTGTGCTTCTAGAAGTATATTATAGGTAAAGAAAGCTTTTTTATAGAATTAGGGTAGTTTATCCCAGTGTCCTAGCATAATTTTCATCTTAGGTATAGTAGGCCTTTTTTGCCTGCCTAAATTCTATCTGCACTTTCAACTGAATGAATATTCTTCAGTTCGTCTCCTAAATTCTTTGGTAATGTTGCTATACACTGTTCAAACAGCCATGTAGAACCCCAGAGATATTTCATATATTTCAAATTTCATTGGAAAATTGAAGGATTCTCTGCCCAATCTGTTAGCAAAATCCCAGCGGGACAGTGATAAATCCATGTCAATGACAATGCTTTGCATGAATTAAGCCCTTCATTTTTTGTGTGGAAGAAACAGGGTTAAAGGTATAATGGAACTGATATGTTATGTTCATATTAAGTATTTAAATGAAGACAGGGCTGGTTATCCTAATAAAGACACTTACTTTACTCTTTCTTCTAAGTGATTCATCATTTTGCTATTTAGCCTCTTCTGTTCAGCTATTGTCTGGTGCATTGGATAGTTTCTTTGAAGCTCTTTGGTGTGCTGGAAAGAGTAAACCAAAAAGAGAGAGACTAGATCTGACTTCATTCTTTCCGAAGGAAAAACATCATAGCATACACTTCATCACTGCACAGGCCTCTGGCAGACATGCATGACATTGATCAGGTCCAAGCTAAGGTTTTGTGTTGGAGTCTGAAGCAGAGGAGTTCAGTGTTCAATGTGTCGCTGTCTATGTTAGTGGCAGGGACTGTGCTGTACAATTGGAGTCTGTCAGACCAAGGAGATAATGTTGTGTGGATGTAATGACATGTGAGCTAAGTTTGTCTTCACTGGGGATTTCTTTGCTTTTCAGAGACTGACTTGGTGCATTCTGCAACCAACCTTTACAAGTAGCTAACCAAGCTTTTGGTTGGTGGGAATATTCAGCGGGTGTTAAAGGAGTTGGGTGGGGGAGTTTGAAAAGAGGTACTGAGGGGAGGAAATAAGAGAGAGACTGTGTGGGGTGATAAAGCGTGATGGGGGAATTGGTGGGGCTGCCAGGGAGCTCAGTCTGTGAGGATGGAAGTGAGCTGGTGTAGGGAAGCAATTATCACTTTTGGAGGGTCACTTTGGGGAGAAGTGGCGGAACGTGCATCATTCATCTGATAAACGTGGACATCAAGCCACTAAACCTCCTGTCACTCATCACAGCGCTGCTCTCCCCTCATGCGCCACAGGTATTTGTCAGAATGGATCAATTCTGATTGCTCTTTGAAGCAGAGAGATTCCTCAGATACTTTTCTCCCCTGGTTGGGGCCCCCTTTAAATGTTGCCCCTTGCTGTCCCCACCCCTTAAAATGCCTCCCAGTAATGTCCCTAGGGTAGTTCCTCATTGCAAAGGAAAGGAGATTTTCTTTTCTTTGGTGGAACCCTCCTACTTCCAAGATCATGGTTCCTCTTCCTCTGCAGAAGCTTTACTGTTAGACAGAAGAGACTTTGTCTCCCTGGACAGAGCACCAGTTTAGGAGCATAACTCAGAGCTCTGCTCCTGACCCAGCTACTGCCATCCCCTCTCCTTTTCATCCTGCCATGGCTCACATGGCTCAGCAGTTGCAGTAGGAGGGGAGTGGAATCAGTTGGTCAGATGACCCTCATATAATGGGAGGGCATTGGCTGGGGTGAGTAAGAGGGACAAACACAGTCAGTGAGATCGTTGCACTCTTCGATGGGTGGGATTGCTGAGATAGACCCATCTCACTTGGAATGCGTGGGCTCATGAGCATTTATCTCGCTTTCCAGTGCCCCTTCCCACCATATTGCCTCCAAACCTAGGTCAGCCATCCTCCTGCTACATCGTTGCTCAGGATAATTTCCACCACTGGGTTTTACTAACCAATGATGGCTTTTTATCCATAATAATTTTCAAAAGATCCATCTGTTCAAACGTAGGATCTTTAAAGAGGCTTTGGAGGCATCTGTTTGCCATTGCTGTTCTTACTCCTTGTGCAGAGACTGTTAGCCAAAGAAATGGGAACTTATGCTAATTAGTTACTGATTCGGACACTGCTTAGCCAGAGATCATGTAAAGCAGGGCAGAGCCAGCAGTGCAGAGGCAACGTAAAAAACATCGCCCTTGCTGTGGGCACCATCTCAGGGGAGAGCCAGGCACTTCAGGCAGGCTTGCACATACATTTTCAATCATGGAGTGGGATACAGCAAGTGTTAGACACCAGTATATTTAACCTCTTAGTTGTAGAGCAAGCCGAAGGGGCCACACCATGCCTCCAAGAAGAGAATTTAGTGCTCCGTGCAGTGTAGAGGGGTAGGATGCTCCAGTGGTTAGGGATAGTATCTTGGGAGTCAGGAGGTTTAATTCCCCTTTGCCACAGATGCCCTGCATGACCGTGCATAGGTCACTTAGCTTCTCTGTGCCTCTTTTCCCACCTGTGCCTTGGGGATAACAATCCTTCCCTACCTGGCAGGAGAAATAATTAATGCTTGTGAGATGGTAGTGGGGGCCATATAAGTGCGATGAATACTTTTAATGAAAAGTGGGGGATAGAGGCAAATGCGGGCATTCCCCCTTCACCTATGACCATGTGGTGCTCCAGGGCCCGATTCATCTTAGAACCAATGTGCTGAAGATGGACAGCAAAAGGGAACAGCAAGAGTGTCAACAACTGTTGGTTGTGAAAGAACAAATATTGCATTACAAGAAGAGAAGAGACAACAGTTCATTGAACGTTTAAGAAGTTTAGTTTGTGGGAAGATCGCCAAAGAATTTTCAGAGCCTGCAAACACCACCAGCTGCCCACAAGGTTGTATCGTGTTGGGGGCAGTTGTCATATTCAGCAAACTCACAAGAGTGGCCACCCTGTGCCCTGCTGCCCCAGTGAAAAACCAAGAAGCAGCTCCTTCAGAAAGTCTTATCTCTACTAAAGCCATTTCTTTTCTCAGGCCACTGGAGGGCGGTGTTGTGTATCAAATAACCACCTGAGTCTGATTCACCCTTGCTTTACTTCCCCTGGGGTCCTGGGAAACTGAGGATATGTCTACAAGGCAATTAAAAACCCCTGGCTGGCCTATGCCAGCTGGCTGGGGCCCAGGTTCAGGGGCTGTTTAATTGCAGTGTGGACATTTGGCCAAGGGCTGAAGCCAGAGCTCAAGGATTCCCCCCCTTGCACAGTTATATAGCTCAGACTACAGTCCAAACCTGGAAATTAACACAGCCCCTGATCCCAAGTCGGCTGGGTAGAGGCACCTAAGTCCCTTTATGGATATAGCCCTTTTTGGTTTCTTTTAATAAATGACAGGCATGAGATGCTTCAGGAAAAATACCTGTTCCTTGCCCATAAAGCTATACTTACCACCTCCAGGTCCAGTTACAGATTCTGGGGTGTAGATTATGTCTTCTGTTTTGTTGTAACACTCTAGATAGCTTATTTAATGTAAGAAAGGGATGTTTCACTATTAGTTATTGTGATTTTTAGTTTTGTATAACGTATTTGGTAGATTTGGTATTTGGTAACTGTAGATGGAGGATTGTGAAGGAGTGAACTATCCCTTTAATGGTCAGCCAGGAGCTCACACCCAGAACAGCCAGGATATAATCAGGGGGCTCCCTGCTCCACCCTAGGATTGGAGTGTTTAAACAGGAACAGGAAATTAAACAGAGGAGAGGGGATTGGATGCTTTCGAGGCTTTAGCAGGTAGTGATTAGCCTGTTCCTTCTCTTCCCAAAGCCCTTGCTGACTAGGTCAGATGCTTTGTTCTGAGAACTTTGAGTTGGGGAGTGCTGAACTGGGGTTGTGAGGTAAGGTCCTTTGGAACTGTTATTACAAATGTTCCTTCTGTGGGGCTTTACTAGAGATGATATGTGTTTTGAATAGTGTGTGGGCTTCCCCTTGCCCAGATCCTTTACAGGGAATATTTTGATGACCTAACTGGGGGAGGTCTAGGTGGATATTAGGAAAAAAAATTCACTAGAAGGGTGGTGAAGCACTGGAATGAGAGGTGGTGGAATCTCCCTCTGTAGAGATTTTTAAGATCTGGCTTGACTAAGATCTGGCTTGACAAAGCCCTGGCTGGGATGATTTAGCTGGGGTTGGCCCTTCTTTGAGCAGGGGGTTGAACTATCTCATTACTTGAGGTCCCTTCCAACCCTAATCTTCTATGAAGTGGGGAAAGTAAAGTGGGACTTGCATGCAGTGCAATGCCTGGCCAAAGAGGGGTGCACTAGGATAACCCACACTTTTATACAAATGAAGATCTGGTAAACTGTGATCTTGGAGGGGGCTTGGCTCAGGCTGGAGCACCTAAGTCAGGATCTCTCCTGAGTCAGGCATCTCTCTCTTTTAAAGAAATTAAGATGCCTTTCTGGAATCTTTTACCTATAGAATCTTATTGTCAAGGCCACATAAAGCTGAGATGGAAGCCTCCTTGTTTTTCCCATCACAAAGAAAATGTCTAGGACTATTTCTATTCCAAATTAATTCATTTAATAAACTCTCTAAGGTCTTTCTGCAATTATAGGAATATGTGTAGAATTGAGAAATGCTTTGCAAAAAA
>ML675619.1:3090099-3117771 GCA_007922155.1 Mesoclemmys tuberculata
AGTTTGTAATAAAGTGGGGAGGAACGATGCGCAGCCTGGGAAAAGGACGAAGAGATGGTGGAGGCCTGAGCCTGGGAAGGCCGGAAGCGTTTGGACGTTGTTACTGTGGACAGGCTGAGGGTGACCTGCCCACTCAAGTTCAGTGGGGGAGGGTGAACTAGAAGGGCTGCAGGGCTGGATCTTGCCGTGAGGAGGTTTCCAGGAGGATGAGTCTGACACACCTGTTTCTTACATCCTAGAAAATCACTGTCTTGTCATTCAGATCCCTCCTACAATCTCACTCCTCTCGCTCAGTCTGTCAGTGGTAATCAGCCAAAGCAACTAGAACATTTGCGTATAATGTGAATGGCTCTCACAAGGCATCTTCGTTTCCTCAGCCCGTGTGTAAGGGCCTAGATTTTAAAAATGGGGGTCTAAATTTAGATCTCTAAGTTCATATTAATGCATTTTTATACATCTGGACTGTTTCTGAGGTACTGAGCACTGAGAATACAGTCCTTACTGAACTCAGCATTAGTTGGAGTGGCTCAGCATCTCTGAAAATCTGCCACACGTAGTTAGTTAGCTATCTTTAGAGCCACACACTCTTAATATGTTTAGCCTATGTGTCGTGGGCTGTATTGCTTCTAAAACTGCTTAGAACAGAGACTATGGACCAGATTTTTTTTAAAAAGGGATTTAGATGACTTTAGGTGACTCTCTGCCTATTTAGGTGCTAAAATACTTTTCTTTAAAACCTGGCATTAGTCGTCATCTACTAATATACACTGTTCAACACCAAGCATACTCTGGATGCTAAATAATGTACATATGAACGCCTGGTCTACTGAAGATTTAAAGGAAACTCAAACGTCGGTAAAATCAGGGAACACACAATAATCAACTACCAGGCTGGGGTTACAAACACAGTTTCATGAAACTCATTTTAATCTAAACTTCAATCTGAAATTGAGCATTAGAGTCTGTCGTTCTATTCATGCTGTTAGTTTAAGCAAGGAAAAAATGTCTCTCATACCTGGTTTACAGCTGAAGTGCAGGAGGATCTGTTTGATCGCTGCTGTATGGCACTGCTGGTTTATATACTTCCTCATATCTTTCCCCTTCACTGGGCTCGCACCCAGTAGATGTGGAATTTCCCACATTTGTTGACTTTGCTTTACAACCTCTGCACAGGGAAAACAGAGGGGAGAACAGCCAATAGCAAAGTTAAGTAAGCTTCTGTTGAAACACTTTCTTTTGGCTGGGACTGTGCTTTTATGAGAAGCTGGAAGAAGTGGTGCCAGCTAATACACTATGTACTTGTACCTTCTGTTTCTTGAAAAGAGATTAGGAAATATTCAGGGAATATGGCATTGCTGAAGTAAGCAAAACTAAAGAAGGGTGCTACCCACCACAGTAAACCTATGGCATATGCTTAAGACTCAAAACTACACTTTCTTTTTTGTTTTTTAATCCTTAGATCACTGACTAGTGACTTGTCTACAGTGGAAAAGCTGCACAGTTGTATCTTAAATCAATTTATCTAAACAGGTATCATTAGACTGCTTACATATGTTCATGCAGCACTTGCATTGTTGTTGCTCCCATCACATTAGAAAGCATGTGTTCACACAGCACTGTGCAGTCTGGGTATATCTGCCAGGAGGCCGTGCACTGCTTCTAGGCTTGCTGCATTCTGTGCGGTTTTCATAGTAGATGATGATGAGGAAGGGATACCTCTCAGAGGCCAAGGAAGTTGTGGGAACTTGGGTCAAACTAGCCTGGTTCCTCTTGTTTTATCCCCACTTGTGCCATTTTGAATACTTTCAGCATGGAGGTGGCACACATGAACCCTGGGCTCCAGTCCCTTACTAGATGTGAGAAGCAGATCCTGTTGTATTGCAGAGGCCTCAGTGAGGCTTCCGTGGCAGCCCACCAGAGCCAGCAGGATTCTTACAAGTGTTGGAATGATGGAGGACCAGGTGATGGATTCCATGCACACAACTGTATAGTCTGTGTATTTGCAGAACTCCACTTGAGGAAGCACTGCCTTGGGCCTGGCCCATGAGCACAAATCGTGGGACCAGGCAGTTATTCAGGCCTGAGATAACCAGAAGTCGTGGTAGGATGCTGAAGGCCCCTTTCCTGAATCTATATGCTGAGTTGCCTGTAACGCTACTGTAGCAGAGCATAGAGGCTGAGAGGGCCCCTCAGCGTGGCAATCGCCATTTGGAAACTTGTCAGCCTAGATTGATACAGGTCTATGGGGAGCCAGATTGTGTTGGGGGAGATGCAGTGTGGAGTGTTGTGATGAAGGTGTGCAAGCGCTGCTAAATTGTGTGACAAAGAGGGGCCACGTACAGCAAGCCACTGAAGGCTTTGAACAGTGAGCATTCCCCAGCTATGCCAGGGCTGTTGATGGAAGCCCATGGTCCTAACATCTATCTCCTGTCCTCACATGAGGTTTATCAACCAGAAGGGCTACTCCTCCACAGTTTAGTTAATCAGTGCTCAAATTATGTTTAAGTCAGCCCCATAGCAGCAAGCCATGCCTCCTTCCTGTTTTATGATAGAGCAGGGTCGGAATCAGGCCCATCGTATCTAAGAAGCTTTGAAATGCATGCTACCTGCATGAGGTTTTCACTCAGATCATTCCTCCTGAAGAGCAGAATCAAGCTGCCTTCCCGCTCCCATTTTCCTTAGAAAAGTAAGGAGCTCTGACTGTCCTCTTGCTTACATGGGTTTTACGGTGGAGTCATTTCCCTGATTTCAGTGGACTTAATCCGGATGCACTCTGGAATAAATGAGAGCAAGATCTGGTCAATTTATTCTCTCCCTTCCTAAGAATGCCAGCATCACATGCTCTGATAGGTGTTTCTGTCTAATCTGTTGGGCCTTTTCCTCTGTCTCTCTTCCAAATGACGTTTTCTCTGATCAAGTGGGGGGGGGAGAGGAGGGAGAAAGGGGGAAGCGCGTTGTGGTGCTGATCTCTCTACTCTCTCATGTTCATGGCCAAATTTGTTTATAAAAAATCCCTGTTAAATTTTCTTTTGATATTCTCCTTTAGCTCTTTGATTTGTGCTGTGGGGCTTGTCTTAGTTTATCCTATTTCCTGGGATGTTGGGGCTTACAAGAGCACATAGATTGCATTCACTATATAAACCTGAGAATGCTAATGGAGCAGAAAAGCTGTTGACACAAATGCAGTTCTAAACAATCATTTGCTTATTGACCAGATTTTTGCAACCAGTACTCACACAGTGAAGCACTACATGACATGCAAGTATTGGTTGCAAATTGAACCCTTTGTAAAAGGAAACATTTACAAAATCCTAGAAACCTCTAAGCTTCCCTTAACAAATGTGAATGTTCTAATATCGATTACTTTTCCATCTATTTATTAGATGTTTACCCATGATATCTTTCTGATGGGACCGGTCTTCAAACTCTTAATAAAGATTAAAAAATATGGTTTCACTGCATTTTCTTTAAAATATTGAAATTATTTCCTTAGTTTCACAGGAGGCCTTGTTGTGTCCAGAATGTTAATGGCTGTTTGGAAACTGAAATATATTTCCAGCTTCACCAGCTAAATCAAAAGAAAGACTGAAATTTTTCACTCCTTGACATAAAAGAAAAGGGCTCATTCCTGCCATCAGTCGCGCCTACTGTTCTCACTTACGTCAATGGGGGATGCTCTAGTGTAATTGAAGGACAAACTGAACATCATATGCATTTGCGTATTCCTCAGCAATTAAAACTGGTCAAAATTTTCCAAATGTTGATAAACACAAATATCTAAACTAAAGTTTGCCAAAGATTTCCAGTAACTCAACAGTCACTGCTGTGATGAATCTGCCACGCAGGCAACTATCATTTCCATCGATCCTTTCCGCAGTGACCTTCCAGGTTGTCAGCATAGCTGTAAGCCCCCAAAGCTAGAATGTCCAGCAATTGGTCTTCATAGTCTGGAGAGGCTCTGGTGGTGAGGATGCAGGGAGAGACCTCAACAGTGATGCAAAAATAATAATTTTATTAAAAGGTCATTAAACTTTCCTGTGCCTCTACTGAAGTTTAGTGTATATCATTACTTACATACATATGGTGCTTGTTAAAAAGATGTATTCTTTAGGTAATTTTCATTTAATTATATTCAAGCTACTCAAAGAAATTCCTGCAGGCTTCTGCTCTCTGTCACTACAGTGACAAGCAAATATCAGGAAGATCACCCCTCACTAGCTGTAAAACCATGTTTATTACCCCTAGGAGCATCTATACCAAATCAGAAAAGCTGTATTTTTAAATGTCATCTTGCTTTAGCTTTCTATGCTAATTTCTTTCATGCTGCGCTTTGAAAAATAGATGTGAGGTAGGCTGATAACCTAAACAGTTTATCATTGGGCAAAGTAAGCAATGATTTACCAGACAGTTCTTATCTGCCCTTAAAATCTTTTGCCCAATTAGAAGCAGTTTAAGTATTTATGAGATGATAAACTAGGCTCACAATATAGGTGGGAAACAATATTCTGAAGGACAAAGTGGATGAGGTAATATATTTAATTGATCTATTTCTGTGAGAGAGAAGCTTTTGAGCTTCACAGAGCTGTTCTTCAGGTCTGGGAAAGGTAATCAGAGCGTCACAGCTAAATACAAGGCGGAAACAAAAAGCTCATTAAGCATAAATAGTTAACGCATTGCAAGAAACCGTTCAAACCGAAGTGGGATATTAATGCCTCTGCAGTCATAGGACAAAGTAGAGTTAGGGGGTTACAAATTATTGTAATGAGACATAAAATCATTGTAAAGGTCTGAATGAGCTCTCCCCTGTCATCTGATAATTAGCTGGTGAGAAAAGACATCAGGATCAGCTTGTACTTTCATAAATATTTACTCTGCCTAGGTGTTCAGCAGACAGCACTGTACTGCCAAAGTAATCAGAGTTATCTGTAACCTAACACCAGCGAAAACTGAACACCTTCCTGATCCCCTGCATTTCATTTGTCCTAACGGGGTGTGCCGTGGATTCTCAACAAGGCAGACAACATCATAAGGCAGCTAGTGAAGAAGTGGCTGTTTCTTACCCAGTGGGCCAGTAATGAACTGGTGAACATCTCACACAGTCAGGGGGGAGCCAGCATCCCTTGAATTGGCTATTTGTGTGACATCACAGTGATCACCCATGCATCCCCCCTTTTGATGTGCTCAGACGCTATGCTGAGGAACATCGTGGCGAGTGCTGTTCGTGATGGCACCAGGAGGCGACTCAGCAGGACGCCTTTCAGCCAAGATGTCATCATGTACCTGAGCGGCTTCCTTGTGGGTGAATTTGGAAGATACGGGGGTGATTTTGCTTCGTTTTGGACTCCTACCTTCAATGCTACATGACAGATGAAGAAGCGTAACAGCTGCCACTGGATGTGGTCTGAGAAACATCAGGAACTGGGAGTTCTAGTGCCACAGGTCAAGAGTATGGAGCACACAATCATCACCCTGGGAGCTAGAGCTGTGCTGGAGAGGACCCTGTAGGATGCCGTCTATTGGCAGCATGTGGAAAACCTGAAATGGAAGTTGGACCAAGACAAGGACTTCGAGGTGATGTGCAAGTAGGATGCCAGCAACCACTTCCTCTATGGGGGCACTTTCACCCAATTTGTCAACTGGAGATTCATCCACATGGCCTGGCTCAACTGTATCCTACTGAAAGAAGCCATCCACCATGAGAATCAGGACAAGCAATGAAGGGGATGTGGCTATGGCAATGAGACACTACCTTATGTCTTGTGTAGCTGCAAACCCCATTCCAGAACCTGAAACCTGTGCCATAACGCCATCCAAGGTCACTTAGTCAAAGCCATCCCACCACCCATGGGGATGGTTGCTGTGAACTCTGCTATCCCTGGAACGGATAGTCAATGGCGACCAGACATCATCATCACGAACTAGGAACAGAAGATGATCCTCATGGCGGACGTCACAGTTGTTTTTGAGAACAAGACCCTGGCCTTCTGCAATGCCCAATAGAGTTTAAGTGAGTACAAATACTGAGACATTAAAGTCCAGAAACGATTACAAGAAAATAAGATAAAACACTTCCTGACACTAAAGCTTTACAACCTTGGCCTGATTCAAGGTAAAATTTTTATTACATGCTTTTTACAACATTACTGATTAATCTTCAGGTCAGGATTCTTCCCAAAGTCAAAGAACTGGATTCTTTTATCCTCTGTAGTTCAAAAGAAATAGCTAGGGAGAGAACTTGGAGTGTTTTGCCCCCCACTTTTTATAGTTCAGTCACCCTTTGAAATGCATTTTCCTGAGAATGACCTCTACATGAAGTTATTTCCAGCTGAGAGCAAAGAGACATGGAATCTGAGGCAAGGGAAGGGACAGGTTTTTTGCTGTTTGCTAAGATGCAGATCTGTTTGTTCCTGTCCCCTTTCCTTGTCAAAGAATAGTCACTTGACAGGTGATGACCATTAGCTTTGCTGACACGTACCCGGGGCATCAACTTGTCCATTGTCTTTGAGAAACAGGTTTACCCACTTTCCAGACTTGTCTGGTAAACACAGTTCAGTCATGATTTCAGCTTATGTTCATAACTTCACATATAATGTTGCCACATACATTTTATCATGATATTACTGGCCAGTGAGTAGTGAGATATCACTTGAAAACTAATAAGACATATTATATACAATGATTATTACAATAGTATGTCAGGTGTGAGTACAGTGGTCACGGTATCAAGCAATTACAACCCATATTTTAATGGGGACCACATCATGGAAAAAAAATCTCTCCTGAACCTCTTCTTCTGGCCTTCAAACAACCTCCCAACATTGCCAAGCTCAACAGCAGAAGCAAGCTCCCCACAGACTAAGAGACACAAATTCAAAGCAGCACCAGACACTGCCAGAACAGATGTAAAACCTGCAGACAGATCTCTGCTGCTATAATGATCAACATCCCCCACAGCACACCTTTAAATATCCCTGGGTCCTACACACGCCTATCAAACATATGGTGTACCTCATCCAGTGCAACAAATGCCCCAACAGCTGTAGGGGTTAAGAGAGATCATCACTACACTCTCAAATAAAGGTGCACAGAAAAAATGATACCAGACAAAAACCCTTTCACCCGTGGGTGAACGCTTTTCAAAAAAGGGATCGCTCCATATTTGTCCACTCAGTCCTCATCCTCAAAGGAAAACAGCACACCACCTTTTAACACAAACCCCAGCCCGTAATCTGGAAGAATTTAATCCCACCCTTGGGTGTCTCTAAGAAGCAATAAGAACATAAGAACAGTCATCGTGGGTCAGACCAATGATCCATCTAACTAATGCTTCCCCACTAACAAATACTGAGCCTGCATATAACAAAAAATGACTTTTTATTCACTTTTTATTAAAAGTAAAAGGGAACCAAGCAGTAGTTTGGGAAAACACCACAACTACATTAAAAAAAATATGCGATCATAAACCAACCTGACCTCACTGGTCAGGATTGCACCCTGAAATGTCATAGATACCCCACACTGGAACCATACAGGGTGGTAGATGACAACTAGGGATGTGCAGTCAGTGGCTCCCGCCCTCCGCCCGCACCCCCGTATTGAAGTGGGTTCTCTTGAAGTATTTGGTTGCCTGTACCATGAGCTGATCTGCTTCTCTGGTGGAAAGTTCCAGAGGGGTAGCGATGTTAGTCTCTATACAGCAAAAACGAGAGTCCTGTAGCACTTTAAAGACTAACACATTTAGTTTTTGCAGTCATAAACTTTCATGGGCTGTAACCCACTTCCTCAGCTTCAGGGAATTGAAATCAGATAGGGAGTATATATATACAGTCAAGGGGAAGGTACAACAATGGGGGGGGGAGGTAATAGCAAAGTCCATACAGTTAGAGTAGCTGAGGCCTATTCACAACCGTTGATTAGAAGGTGAGAATGTGTGAACAGTGACAATTACTTCTTGTAATGAGAGAACCATTCCAAGTCCCTATTCAGACCCCGTCTGATTATGGCAAGTTTGCAGATCGGTTCAAGCTCTACAGTTTCTCTTTGAAGTCTGTTTTTGAAGTTTTTTTGTAGAAATATGGCAACTTTCAAGTCAGCTACAGAGTGTCCTGGGAGATTGAAGTGCACTCCGACTGGTTTATGGATGTTCCCATTTTTTATGTCTAAACTACGCAAAAGAATAAATGGACACAAATCAGTGTTAAGGGGTGTATTCTGGACTCTGTCCCCAGAACATATTCTCTGGGATCTAAGTTCCTTGCTGGAGATAACAGATTTCTTGGTGTGTGGCATGGTTGCTGGATCTGTGGAGGCAAGTGTGTAAATCCCTGGGTTTCTTGTATAAAGCAGTCTGTAGGGTACCATTGTGGAAGCTGATTGTGGTTTCTGGGAAGTTAATGCCGGTGTGTGAGTTTTCTAGAGAGAGTTTGATGGGTGGGTGGTGGTCGTCCATGCTTAATTTGTAATGAAAGGGATGCCAGGGCTCAAGCAATTTTTTATGTTATGAACTGACGCAGCAAGCCCTGAGGTGCCGGGGCTAAGAACTGCCAAGCCTAGAGGTGCTGAGGCTCAGATCTAGCAGGCCCTGGCACAAATTGAGCACTGATGGGCATTGAAGTTGTGGTGGATATCTAAGATTGTAACAGATAATGGCAACTTCCTGCAGTATCCTGGACAAATGTTACTCAATTAAGTTAAATCCTACTGTATTAAATTGATGCATCATTGTGGGCCAGGACTAATATGAGGGAGGGTAATAACAGCTTCTCCAGAAACTAAGAACAGTGGGAGGTGATTAGGCAAATTCACTTAGGTTGTAATATTTCCAGACCAGGTATCCCCTGTTGGGGAGGCTGTATGTATTGGTTCCAACTGGATTCTCTAGAAAACCAAGAGACTGAATTTAAACTGTTTCAGGATCTTCTTTCTGATTTAGCAAATGGACAGAACCTTCTGTCCGTGGGAAACATCCCTATCCTACAGGAAGTGCTGGAAGCAGTGACACCAACCAGCTCTTGCACAAAATATAAAGTACACAGTGTATCTTCCAAAGAGATGAGGAAATACTCAGGGAACCCGGGATGGCTGGAGTAAACTAAACTAAAGAAGGGCTCTATCCACCACAATAAATCTATGGCATATGCTTAAGGCTCAAAAACTAGATGTTTGTGGGTTGGTTTATTTGTTAAATTGTTAGACATAATGCTAGTCAGTGGTATATACCTAAAAGTTGCACAGTTTCCTTAAATCAATCTAATTGTAGCTGTTTAGATACACTGATTGCATATGTTCACACGGTAATGCTTGCACTGGTGGAAACCATGTGTTCACGCAGCACTCTGCAGTCTGGGTAGATCTGCCAGGATGCCGTGCATTGCTTCTAGACTTGCTGCATTCTGCACAATTTTCATAGCAGAGGATGGGATACCTCTCAGAAGCCAAGGGAGTTGTGGGAACGTGAGTCAAACTAGCCTGATTCCTCTTGCTTAATCCTACTTGTACTGTGGTGCCATCTCGAATACTTTCAGCATGGAGGTGGCACACATGAACACTGGGCTCCAGTCCCTTACTAGATGTGAAAAGCAAATCCTGTTGTACTGGAGAGGCCTGCATGAAGCATCCTCAGCAACCCACCAGAGCCAGCAGGATTCTTACAAGTGTTGGAATGATGGAGGACCAGGTGATGGATTCCATGCACACATCTGTATAGTCTGTGTATTTGCTGAACTCCACTTGAGGAAGCACTGCCTTGGGCCTGGCCCATGAGCACAAATCGTGGGACCAGACAGTTATTCAGGCCTGAGATAACCAGAAGTCATGGTAAGATGCTGAAGGCCCCTTTCCTGAATCTGTGTGCTGAGCTGACTGTAATGCTACTGTAGCAGAGCATAGCGGCTGAGAGGGCCCCTCAGCGTGGCAATCGCCATTTGGAAACTAGTCAGCCTAGGTTGATACGGGTCTATGGGGAGCCAGATTGTGTTGGAAGAGATGCAGTGTGGAGTGTTGTGATGAAGGTGTGCAAGTGCTGTTAAATCATGTGTCAAAGAGGGGCCATGTACAGCAAGCCACTGAAGGATTTGAACAGTTGGCTGTGCTGAGGCTGTTGATGGGACCCATGTGCCATTTTATTTACAACCGTAGATACTCATGTGTAGTATTTTGTAGTATACCTCTGCCATTCTAATCTGCCTATCCTAAATTCATATTTTAGTGATTTATCTTTTGATATAAGTTCTCTTTTCATTAAAGTTTGTATTTCAGTGATTGGGTAATCACCCCTCTTACGCATCTAAACTTCAACAAACAATCCTAATTAGGCACACATGCATTTCTAGACAGTCATTTACTTATTAACCAGCTTTTACAATCCATATACACATGCCAGTTAGTGCTATGCAATGTGAGTATTGGTTGCAAAACTGAACCCTTTTGTAAACTGGGTTTTGTAAACGTTTCCCAGAAAATACTAAGCTTTGTTAACAAAGATAAATATTCTAATATTAATTAATTTGCCGTCTCTTTATGTAGCTGTTTATGCATGATTTTTTTTTATGCAATCGGTCCTCAAACCCTTAATAAAGATCAAAGAATGCTTTTACTGCAGACTGGATGCATTACCTTTTAAATATTGTCAAACTGTTCCCTTAGTTTCCCAGGAGACTGTTGTGACCGGAATGTCCACAGCTGATTGGAAACTGAAATATATATCCAGCTTCACAAGTTAAATCAAAGGGAATTTTTCACTTAATGACATAAAAGTCATGAGCTCTTCCCAATCCTACCATCAGTCAGCCAAACTATTATGACTTATGTGAAAGGGAGGTGCTCTAGCATTGCTGAAGGAAAAACTTAATCTCCTGTGCCATTGTGACTCCTAGGATGTATTCATTAGTGAAGAGAACTGGTCAAATTTTGCTAAACACAAATGTTTAAAAATTTGTTTTTCAAAGTTTTCCAAGAAGTCAACTCTAGTCATTGAAATGATGAATCTGTCAGGCAAGCAACTACCATTTTCATCCACCCCTACCTGACCACCTTCCAGGATGGCAGTATAGCTGTATGCCCCTGAAGATAGAACCTCCTACAACTGGTCTGCATGGTCTTGAAAGGCTCTGGTGGTCAGATGTATGGAGAGACCTCAATATTACTACACAAATGATACATTTTACTACTGGGTCATTAAACTTTCCTGTGCCTTTACTGAAGTTTAGGGTATATTTGTCATTACTTACGTACATATGGTGCTTCTCAATCAATACATAGGAAGCATATATCTATTCTGTTCAGTTATATTAAATGTTCAAGTTAACCAAAGGAATTGCAGCAGGCTTCTGCTCTTTGTCATGACAGAGACAAGCAAATGTCAGGAAGATCACTTTTCGTTATCCATAAAACCATAGAATTGTAGGACTGGAAGGACCTCGAGAGGTCTTCCACTACAGTTCCCTGCACTTACTGCAGGACTAAGTATTACCTAGATCATAACTGACATGTGTTTGTCTAACCTGCTTTTAAAAATCTCCAATGATAGAAATTCCACAATCTCCATATGCGATTTGCTCCAGTGCTTAACTACCCTGATTGTAAGAAAGCTTTTCCTAATGTCCAACCTAAACTACTCTTGCTGCAGTTTAAGCCTATTGCTTCTTGTCCTATCCTCAGAAGTTAAGGAGAACAATTTTCTCCCTCCTCCTTATGACAACCTTTTATGTACTTGAAAACTATCATGTCCCCTCTGTCTTTCCCAGACTAAACAAACCCAGTTTCTTCAATCTTCCCTTGTGGGTCATGTTTTCTAGACCTTTAATAACTTTTGTTGCTCTTCTCTGGACTTTCTCCAGTTTGTCCTTATCTTTCCTGAAATATGGCACCCAGAACTGAACACAATACTTCCATTGAGGCCTAATCAGTGCAGAGTAGAGCACAAGAATTACTTCTCTTGTCTTGCTTACAACACTCCTGCTAATACATACCAGAATGCTGTTTGTTTTTTGTTTTGTTTTTTGCAGTAGTGTTACACTGGTGACTCATATTTAGCTTGTGGTCCACTGTTACCCCTAGATCCAGTTCCACAATACTTCTTCCTAGGCAGTCATTTCTCATTTTGCATGTGTGCGATTGATTGATTGTTCCTTCCTAAGTAGAGTACTTTGCATTTGTGCCTGTTGAATTTCATCCTATTTACTTCAGACCATTTCTCCAGTATGTCCAGATCATTTTGAATTTTAATCCTATCCTTCAAAGCACTTGCAATCCCTCCCAATTTGGTATCATCCGCAAACTTTATAGGTATATTCTCTATGCCTTTATCTAAATAATTGATGAAGATATTGAACAGAACCAGACCCAAAACAGATCCTTGTGGGACCCCACTTGATATGTCCTTCCAGCTTGACTATGAACCCCTGATTACTCTCTGGGAATGATTTTCCAACCAGTTATGCACCCACTTTGTAATAGCTCCATCTATGTTGTATTTCCCTAGTTTGTTTATGAGGTCATGTGAGACCATATCAAAAGCCTTACTAAAGTCAAGATATACCACATCTACTGCTTCCCCCCATCCACAAGGCTTGTTACACTGCCAAAGAAAGCTAGTAGGTTGGTTTGACATGATTTGTTCTTGACAAATCTACCCTGACTGTTACTTATCACCTTATTATCTCTTAGTTATTTGCAGATCAATTATTTAATTATTTGCTTCATTATCTTTCTGGGGACTGAAGTTAAGATGACTGGTGTGTAATTTCCTGGGTTTTCTTTATTTCCCTTTTTCTAGATGGGCACTATATTTGCCCTTTTCCAATCCTCAAGAATCTCTCCCATCTTTCATGACTTTTTGAAGATAATTGCTAATGTCTCAGATACCTCTTCAGCCAGCTCCTTGAGTATTCTAGGATGTATTTCATCAGGCCCTGGTAACTTGAAGACATCTAACTTGTCTAAAATTTTTTAACTTCTTACCCTTTTTTAGCCTCTGATCCTAGTTCATTTTCACAGGCATTCACTGTTAGTTGTCCAATCGCTATTAAACTTTTCGGTGAAAACTGAAACAAAAACGTCATTTACCACTTCTGCCATTTCCACATTTTCTGTTGTTTTCCCCCCTCATTGAGTAATGGGCCTACTCTGTCCTTGGTCCTGCTCTTGCTTCTAATGTATTTGTAGAATGTTTTCTTGTTACTCTATATGTCTCTAGATAATTTAATCTTGTTTTGTGCCTTGGCCTTTCTAAATCTGGCCCTACATACTTGTGTTATTTGTTTATATTCACCCTTTGTAATTTGACCTGGTTTCCACTTTTTGTTGGACTCTTTTTTTGAGTTTCAGATAATTGAAAATCTCCTGGTTAAGTTAGGGCGGTCTCTTGCCCTACTTCCTATCTTTCCTACACAGTGGGATACTTTGCTCTTGTGCCCTTAATAATGTCTCTTTCAAAAACTGCCAACTATCTCAAACTGTTTTTCCCCTTAGACTTGCTTCCCATGGGATCTTTCCTACCAACTCCATGAGTTTGCTAAAGTCTGCCTTCTTGGAATCCATTATTGTTATTGTACTGTTTTTTCCCTCCTACCATTCCTTAGAATCATGCACTCTACCACTTCATGATCACTTTCACTCAAGCTGTCTTCCACTTTCAAATTCTCAACCAGTTCCTCCCGCTTTGTCAAATCTAAAACAGCTTCTTCCCAGTGGCTTTCTCCCCTACAAGTGTCTATACCAAATCAGAAAAGCACCATTTTAAACTTCATCTTGCATTAACTTTCTATGCCAATTACTTTTATATTGTGTTTTGAAAAATAGATGTGTTAGGCTGATCATCTAAACAGTTTATTATTGGGCAAACTAAGCAATGATATGCCAGACAGGAGCCATCTGCCCTTAAAGTCTTTTTCCTGATTAGAAGTATTTATGAGATAGTAAATGGGGCTCACAATATATGTGGGAAACAGTATTGTGAAAAACAAGGTGAATAAGGTGATCATTTTTATTGGACCAAGGTGAAAGACACAAGTTTCTGAGCTTTACAGAGGTGTTCTTCAGGTCTGGGAAAGGTAATCAGAGTTTCACAGCTAAATACATGGTGGAACAGCTTGTTAAGCATAAATAGATAACACATATTGCAAGAAACCATTCAAAATGAAGTGGGCAATTAACACCTCTGCAGTCATAGGACAAAAGTGGGTTACAGATTATTGTAATGGAAGATAAAACGGATGTAAACAGGGTCTGAATAATCTCTCCCCTGACATCTAATAATGATCTGGGAGGAAAAACTTTCAGGACCAGACCGCATTTGCATAAACACCTACTCTGCCTAGAGGTATTCAGCAGACAGCATTGCACTGCCAAAGTGACCAATTTTGGATGGTGCTGGTTTACAAATCACTTTAGTTATATTGAACACAGGGGAAACGAAATGTTGTTATCCTTATTGTATGAGTAAAGGGTAGCAGAACTTTACTTAGGTTTTCCTTAGTGAGGGGATCACCCTCAACTGAACTGTACTTGCTAAGCAGGGGGTAGGGATGCCAAAGCCCAGATGGTGGGGTGGGATCTGTTAAAGGGCAGGTCTACACTGAAAATGGGGCAGCTACCCTAGTGCAGCATTTCAATGAAAACATTGGTATGTGGACAGGAGGGCTTTTCCTGATGGTGTAGTTAATTTGTCTCCATGAGAGGTGGTAGCTATGTTGATGGGAGAAGCCCTCCTATTTACATACTGCTTTCTACATTAGGGGTGAGGTGGGTATAACCCTGTGTTGGGGGGGGCGGGTGCTGAGCAACATAGCTTTGCTGAGGTAAGTTTATAGGGTGGGTTCAGGCCTAAACTCCTAGACACCATTTGAGTCTCCCCTGTTTAAAGATGGAACTAATTAGGCTCAAATGAGAGTGTTTTGTTAAGAGATCACCAGAGCTGAAATCACAGTTAACCAGGTCTAGCTGCTGAGCATAGGCCTGCTGTGGGACAGTGTGGCAGTGAAAGAGACTGCCCGGCTTGCAGCAAGGCTCCCCTCTACATACTGACATCCACTGAGAGCTGGGTTAAGTGATGGGACCTCAAAACGTGGGATTTCAGAGAGTGGCAGGCGGCAGCAGAGAAGCAGCAGTGCCAGAGTGAACAATGGTAGCAGATGGCGAGTGGGCAGCGACAGCAAAGTGAATGGTGGCAACTGTGAGTCAGCTGCAGAGGCAGCAGCTGAGGAATTGCTTGATGTCCCCTACCCTCCCTGCCCCACCCCGGGAGATGAACCCACATGATCGCACCTCTGAACTCTGGATCTTTGCTGACCAAGGGCAGCTAACTGTAAGTGGGGTGCAGTGGAGGGAGAGCGGAGTGACGTTATAAAGGGACACTTGCTTGTCAGACTTTCCAATGGAAGGTGAGAAACTGAGGCAAAGGACACTGCCCAACACACGGTGGGGTCAGGCTGGCTTCTGATGGCATGTGTTTGGATTGCATGTGTTGTGGTGTTTTCCCAAACTAATGCTTAATTCCCTTTCCCTTTTATTAGAAGTTGGTTTTTTTTGTTTGGTTGGTTTTTTGGTTTTTTTTTTGGTTATACACTGACTCAGTGCTTGTGAGTGAGGAAATATTACTTCTTAGGGGCACCCAGGGATGGTGGCAAAATTTCCCAGATAACTGGGTGGGAGGCCTAAGCTGGTTCTGGTTTGTGGTGTTAAGAGGAACCCCTAGATGTTGAACCCAGCCCTTGTTGCTGCCAATTTCCCTGGTAGCAGGGTTACACCAATTTCTCTACTGGGTCCATGACTTTTGGTGTATAGCAGAGTTATGAGCTTCCAGGCTCATCTCTTGAAGGTGGTGTGTAGTTTTCCTTTGAGGATGAGGACTGCGAGGTCAGATATGGAAAGATTACTTTGTGAAAAGTGTTCACTCTCAGGTGACAGGTTTTTTCTTTTATCATTTTTCTGTGCGAATTCATTTGAGACTGTCATGATCATCTAGTTTAACCCAACTGTTGTTGAAGCATTTGATGCACTGGATGAGGTACACCACATGTTATGATAGGTGTGTGTAGCTCCCATGCATATTAAAAGAAGTAGGTCATCATCATAGCAGTGGGCATCTCTCTGCAGTTTTTGCATCTGTTCTAGAAGGGTCTGGTGTTGCTTAGAGCTAATGTGTCTTGTTCTGTGGGGTCTTGCTTCTGACGATGAGTATGGCATGGTTGTAGAGTTGCTTTAAGGCCAGAAAAGGGGGTTCAGGAAAGATTTTTTTTCATGAGGTGGTCCCCATCAAATATAGGTTGTAATTGTTAGATAGTGTGACCAAATGCAGCCCTGTATTCATATCTTAAAGCTATTGTAATAATATTTTGTATAAAATATGACTTATGAGGTATCATTGGAAAGCTGATAACTCACTTGTCACTAATATCATGGTAAAATGTATGTGCCAACGTTATATGTGAAGTTATGAACATAAGCAGAAATCCTGACTGGACTGTGTTTACCAGACAAGTCTGGGAAGTGGGTTAACCTGTTCCTGAAAGACAAAGGACAAGTTGATGCCCCAGGCAGGTGCCAGCAAAGCTAATGGACCATCACCTATCAAGTGGCTATTCTTTGGCAAGGAAAGGTGTAGGGAGTGGAAGAATATTTTAATGCGGGGACAGCTTAGCATGGCAAGACGAGGCCCTAGAGATCATAATCAGGCTGTGAGCAACAGTAGGCCCCTGCTGGGGAATAACCGAATGGAAAGCCCCTCGCTGGCAAGCGAAGTTAACCTTTAGCATGTACTGATGCAGACGTAGGATAAGCCTAACCTTGCATAAAAGACCCTGATACCAGCATCAAACGACTAACCGCATGACAGCAGTAGACTAAACCCTAGACTAGTTTAGACTATCGAAAAGGTCAGCTCCCCATCCCTGACTGCTGATTTAGCTACTTTAATCTGGTGGCCAATAGATGAACGAAAAACAAGTGTTAAGACCCAATCTCTAAAATGGATTGAGAAGTTACGTAGCGTGCTGCTAGGTAGATCATGCTGTTAAGCTTTGAAGAAGAGGGGTATATTAGATATCCCTCGTGAACCTCCCAGTGAGACTTTCCATGGATCCATCAAGGCCTTATCGGATGCTCCGGGCTGGTCGGTTCCTTGGTTGTGACTCACCTGCAGGGTGGATGATGGGTCTCCCCACCCTTTTGTTATTGGTAGGTGCTTTCTTCCTATGCTTTGGGATTGCAGCAGTGTGTGGCTGTTATTGCTATGGCTTTTAAGATCATGTTCTTGCTCATTCTGTCTATCGTTTTACTTACTGTGCTCCTCGTATACCAGCTGTGCAGGCTGGTGTGGGAGGAGTATATAGCATGACTTGTCAGGTTAGCTAAATAAAACAGTATATTTGAGTGTTTTTCTTGCCTGGATGCTCTCTTCCTTGCCACTGAGATCATAAATTGCGAACCCCCTGCCCTTGCGCAGCACCAAAGGGGACAGGAACAAACATATGTGCATCTTAGCGAACAACAGCAAAAAAACTCTCTCTCCCCCTGCCCCAGATTCCATGTCTCCTTGCTCTCAGCTGGAGAGAACTCTAGGGATAATTCTCAGGAAAATGCATTTTGAAGGGTGACTGAACTATAAAAGTTCTCTCCCTATCTATTTCTTTTGAATCTCAGAGGACAAAAGAATCCAGTTCTTTGACTTTGGGAGAGTCCTGACTTGAAGATTAATCAGTAATGCTGTTAGGACCATGTGATAAGAATTTCACCTTGAACCAAGCCAAGGTTGTAAAGCTTTAGTACCAGGAAGTGTTTTATCTTTATTTTTCTTGTCATTATTTCTGACTTTAACGCCCAGTACTTGTACTCATTTAAAATCTCTCTTTGTTGTTGAACTTTTTGTTTGTTAATCAAAATTAATCCAGTGTTGTGAATTGTGTGGGTAACTCCATTTTAGGTGATAAGGTATATTGTTCCCTTAGAGGGAAAATGGACCTAAAACATCTGAACTGTCCAGAAAAGAGCTGGGCAGTAGAGAACACCCTTTTCTGGGGGGCTAGGAGGCAATTTGGATCTAGGAGTGTGTTGGGGTCACCCTGCAAGTAATAACCAAGGATGGTGGTTGTCAGAGTGTGGCTGGTGTTTGTTGTCCGGCTGCTGGGATCAGAGGTGTTGAACCAGAAACATAGCCCTTTACACACAGGGTGTGACCTGTGTGATGTTTGTGAGGAGCCCAGGTTGGAAGCCATAGCAGCAAACTATTATGAGGAATCCCCAGGTTGCAAAGTAGGGGTGACCTAGTTGCTCATTGGCCAAGATTATCATAGATGCCCTGTATGAAATATCATCAATAGACTGTATGGGCCAGTATGGGTGGTATGTGGCAACTGGGGGTGTGTGGTCTATAGGTTTTTTTTCTATGTTGAAGCAGATTCTCTTGGGGTGTTTGGTTGCCCCATGGCATGGTGATCTACTTCTGTGTAGCGTCCTTGTTTGGTGAAGGTGGTTTTAAGTATGTTAATGTGTCTATCTTGGACAGCTTCCTTAAAACATACACTGTGGGATCTGAGTTCCTGGCTGGAGATAACAGATTCCTTGGTGTGTGG
Source organism: Mesoclemmys tuberculata (assembly GCA_007922155.1). Taxonomy (NCBI): domain Eukaryota; kingdom Metazoa; phylum Chordata; order Testudines; family Chelidae; genus Mesoclemmys; species Mesoclemmys tuberculata. The sequence goes on from ML675619.1 coordinate 3,108,669, forward strand.
GTTGGTTGCTGGATCTTTGGAAGTAAGTGTGGAAATCCCTGGGTTTCTTGTCTATGGCTGTTAGTTGGGTTCCATTGCTGAAACTGACAATGGTGTACAGGAAGTGGATGCTGCTTTGGAAGTGTTCCAGAGAGAGTTTGATGGGTGCATGGTGGTCGTTGAAGTTGTGGTGGAAATCTATGGGATTGTGACAGATAACAGCAATGTCCTGCAACATCCTGGACAAATCTTATGAGTTCCATAAATGTAATAGTTAGACTTCTTATTGTGGGCCAGGGATTGTATGTAATTCCATTGGGGAGGGTAACCACACCTCCTCCAGGAACTAAGAATAGTGGGAGGTGATTAGGCAATTCACTCAAAATGTACCACCTCCAGAGTATGTCTCAGCTCCTGGGGAGGCTGCATGTAATGGGTCAAACTAGATTCTCCGGAAAACCAAGAGACAATTTCTCCACATCATAAACTATTTTTCCTTGATTAGCTAGGTCTGTGGCCCACAAGAGGAGAAGCTGTTGTTGCCTGTTGTTACCAACAAAATTTTAAATCCTCCCTTTCAACCCCACAGAAGACATGCCCCAAATTGCAGACAGCTTTTTCTTTTTGCTTTTCTTTGGTTGTTGTTGGCTGGAGAATGTTTGTATTATGCAGTTAAACATAGGCCTGAATAATAATAGTACAGTGTGCCAAGTTAATCACATAGTGGGCTCCTTACCTTTTGGGATGTCCAGACTTTTGCACATTTGAAATCCCCACCCTAATGTTTTGGTAAATGCAGTCTGATGCACTATGTACACAGAGTGTGTTGCTTGATCCTGCAAACATTTATTCATTCACATGCTTGTAGAATCAGGCCCTTAAATCTCTTATTAACCTGATCCTGCCAATCTTTATACATGTGAATAGCCCTTACGCACGCATTTTGGCCAGATTTATAGCTGAATATTGCACAGATTGATGGGGAGGTGCTTTCTATTGTGGACTAATCTTTTTGGCAAACAGTTCACAACTGGGACCTACATCATTACTTGGAAAACATTTCAACTGAAATTTTCCAGGCTGTATAAGGCATTTGAATGTCCAATTTTAATTAAAATCAATGGGAACTTGGCCTCTAAATCCTGTAGACTGCTTTGAAAGCCTCAACTTTAAACTGGCAGTTGGCTTCCTCCCTTAGACATTGGCAGTTCGCTACTACAGAAGCCAGAAGCGACACAGTTAAGGTGACATGGTCCAGCCTCAGTTGTGATCGAGTCTAGGAGGCATTCTGGTATACGAATCATGACACAGCATGATCTACACATGGTGGAGGAAGTCTTGGAATCAATGGAGAGCATGTTAATGTCGTGTGAGAAGGAACACATGTTGAACATGATCTGACTAAATCAGCTAGTCTAAACAAGTCCAGGGGGACAAATCCTGTCAGATCGTGTTGTTTAGTTGGATAAAGGTTTGCAGGATCCAGGCGCTTAATCTTTCCTCATAATAAAATTATTGGTGTTCTTTGACTATAGATTCATTTTCACTGCCTCTGGCCCAATGTAGATATTTATACACAGTGGGACAGCTTTAACAGGTGTGATTGGGAGATCTCCCCTCTTTCCAGACATACAAAGTATCCCATGGTCCACTGGATAAGGTGCTCACCTGAGAGGTGGGAAATCCAAGTTCAAATTCCTTCTCCACACCAAGCAGAGGGGAGAGCTGAATGAGCGTGAGGGCCCTAACTACTGGGAGTTACAAGGGAGGTAGCTGCCTCTTCCTCCTATTTGGTGTGGGGTTGAGCAGGCTCTGCAGGCATGATAGGCAGGGGAACTCCTAGTGTGAGGACCCCACTGGGATGTGGGTATAAGATGGGTACCCAGCTGCTTAACTCACATGGCTGTGCTCCTGCTTTCTGGCAGAACCTTAGACACCCAGGGAATTTCAACAACTGACATTTCGAGGCTGTGAGAACAACTGGGCTAAGGTTTTGAAGATCTCAGAATTTCCTAAATGTTAGACTTAGGCACCTACGTCCTTTTGTGGATCTAACCCTTAGGCTCCTAAGTCACTTTCAGGGAAACACAAGACAACCAGTAAAATGAGGGAACACACAATCAACTCTCAGACTGGGGTCACAAATGCCATTTAAGGGAAAGAACTTTTATGAAGGTGGAATTTGTAAAACTGAGGTTTAGCCTTGGAATCTCCTCAGGTATGTCTACACTGGGATAAAAAGCCCATGGCCCCCTCCACCCTCGCAGGTTCCAGCCCAGCCCATACCCAACAATTTTTAGCCCCACTATGTTTGCCACCTTTCTAACAGCTGAAAACTGGACCACTGAGACCCTGCCCCTGCCTTGTCTCTTCCCCCTCCCCCCAACCCTCACCCCGATGAAAAAACAGACCTCAGGGCTTATCAAATGGCACCCAGCCACACAAGCTGAAATCTGGACTGTCCAGGTGAAAACTGGATGGGTGGCAACCCTAGTCCCACAGTCCAAGTCCCACAAATCTGAGTCAGCTGACCTGGGCCAGCCACAGATATTTTTACCCCTTTGTACATCTACACAGGAATAAAGGTACACCTATGTATCTTATTGTTGAGTTTCTACCCTTTGTAAGTTGGAGTGAGGAAAGAAGTTTGTATTTGCCTGGTTTGTCAGAGTGCAGGGGGATCTGTTCATTTCCATTCTCTGTGCTGTTGTTTTATATACTTTACATACGACCCTTTCTCTTCTCTTCTCCTTCCTTCTCAAGACAGGTGGAAATTCCCTTTATTGTTGGCTTTGATTTATAATCTTTCTTCTTGCAGCATATGGAAAACAGAGGTGGCAAATAGCCCTAAATCCTCCTGCTGGGAAAACATTTATTTCTGTTTGCTGGAACAGCGTATGGAGAAAATGGTGTCAGTTCTTACACTTATCTCATGTACTGTACATCTGTGGCAATGGGGGGAGAATTTTCAGAGGACACAGCAAGGCTGGGTAAAGAAAACTAAAGCATAGTGTTACATGCCACAGCAAATCTGTGTCATGAAGAGAAAAAGGCTCAAAAATGTTTCTTCTTTTAATCCTCAGTGTCCCACCTCCCCCTTGACTCATTCCTCCTTCTCTAGAAAGGGACCTGGTCCCCTTCCAATTCCATTAATCTCATTCAGTTCTGCCTGAAGGTCATGCCTCCTACTTTCCTATCTTCTTTCCTCGGCCAATTCCTGCTCTCTAGTCCTGATTCTTCCATGTGCTGAAGAAGCACTTGATACAAGGCTGGAGGTGTGGCTGTGTATACACCTGTGGGAGTGCAGAGGTGGCTTTTAGCCACCTTTATGCCCCTTCTCTTACCCTATCCCCCAATCCTGAGGCTGTTTGGTCAATGCCTTTGTTTTGGAATAAACTAGAGCAGCCCATTGGCTGCTCTAAAGTAGTGTAGCTATCAGTGGTCCCTCAGGATAGATCCAGAGGCCAGGGATCACACAGAGTGTGAGTGTGCCCAGGTCACACTCTTTCTGTTCTGTTAAGGTAGAGTAGTGATGTAGGGGATATTGCTTACCTCCAAGGAATGGACTGAAGCTAGGCCTTCAGTAGCTAGCAAGGCTAGATTTAGGGCCACTTTGATCTGTTCTGGATCAGCACAAAGTGACCAGAGTACAGAGCACAGCTTAGGATCTGGCCTTCAGTCTTCACACTGGTCCTCTCCATGACCACACCCCATGGAGTTACACTCGTGGAGAACCAACTTCACCCCTACCAGCACCTGACAGCTAGTGAGTGGGAGATGGGTTGCCTGGGATACTGTCACAGATCCTTTTGAGCACCCTCTTCACCAGACTCTTGTGAGGGGATCCAGTGGCTGTGTAAGCCTCCAAAGTCAGAACTGAGTCCATGCCCTGTCTCTAGCCTGGGGTCATTCTTAGGGAGAAGATCCTCTGTCTAGCACCCTGCCTGAGACTTATGACCTTGTCGTTCAACTGTCCAGCCCCTGGAGCCAGTACTGACTCCCCCAAATTCCCCCAAAGTTTTAACACATTCTTTTCTATGCCATGTGTGTGATCCAAGGGCATGTGACAGGTATAACAACTAATGCAGACAGATTTTGCACAGGATTTTAATACACCATTTACTTAATCAAACAAGAAATACAGAGATCTATATAAAATAGCTCCTACATGCAATTTCCTGCCTCAGTTTCCTTACCACTCCAGAGCATTCTTTGTGCTAGGATAAGAATCCTCTGGCACCATCCAGAATCCTCCTGAAATGCATGGCTTCTCTACTCGGTCATGGAGGATTCCTAGCCTTCATTGACCTTGACTGATTCATGCCCTTCCTCTCTTCTGGCCAAAGTTCCTTGTCCCCATCAGTGTTTCTAGCTTATATGCCCTTTGTTCTCCTTCTAGTAATTTTCTTCTCTCTTGACTTTCCCAGCTTCCTTGAAGGTAATTGGAGAAACTAGTTTCAGCCAACCTCCTTAATATACTTATTTTTTGGTCAAAGTACAGTGGTTGGAGTTAACATCTCTCCATTGTCCCTGGTCTGTCAGAAAAGCAACACAGGACTTGTTGGAATGAGGGGTATCCATATACACACAGAGGTATTCAATGATACAGCAGTTTTCATAGTAACAACTTCATAATATCATCCAAAATTCATAAGTTGTACAGACATGATCAACACAGATGTTTAACCCAGAAATAAGAGTTTTCCAGGAAGGTGAAGGAGGACAATCTGTGAAATGCATATTAAGGGAGCTGGGAAAGGTTTTCTCTAGTAGGGAAGCAGGTAGCATGGGGAATACCTCTCTCGGGAATTAGGGAGGGAGGCTGGTAGCAAGGAAGTGGTGGCATGGGAAATGTGACAGGATCCCATTGACGTACATGGAGGAGCACATGTTCAAGGAGTTGGGGAGGGTTTCTGGAACTAGAATACTAGTGACATGGGAAATGTATCCCCTAGGGATGGAAGAGGTTTTACAGTCTGGGAGAAGCTCAGGCAGGATGGGATTTGCTCCAGATGAGAACTGTATCCAAATACATTTTTCAGTTGCTAGGACACTTACATTGGAATGGATAGTCTTGAGTAACTTCCCTCCCAAATACTACAGGCAGTGAGCTGCCATCTGCCTGGGAAACTGCCATGTAGTGTAAGGGTTAGTTTTGTTGCTTGGAGATTGTGTGAGCATGAGTCTTGGATTTTCTATTGGTTCATTGGTTTATTTGAGTGTAGTTTTATTTGTAGCTATTTTCTGATAAACTGTGCTGAGAGCTTTTGGGTCTGGGTACATAGCAGTGAGAATGTTATTACTGGAGGGTATTAGCAGAGGACGAGAGAACACCAAGCAAGATCAGGTAAGAGATCAGGCAAGCTGGGATTATTTTAGTTATGAAAGAAAATTTAGAGGGAACTAGATTAACATATTCCAGATAATGAAGGGTCCATTATGTGCAGGCCTATAAGAGCAGAATGAAGGATCACACAATGAAGGTAAAAAGCAACCAATGAACTCAGAGCCAATAGAAATGAATACTGTATCTTTAGCACCGTTCAACCCTATCATGAGCAAGTTTAGCTCCACTGACTTCAATGGAATAATGGCAACTATAGCCACAGATCAATTTGGGCCCTAGTGGGCAGTCAGCTTGTGGAATTCACTGCTTCAGGAGGTCATCAAGTCATATACAGGTAGTGCGGATGGATTTAGTGGCCCATATTTGCAGTATAAAATTTGCAGGCTTATGTAGTAGATGAAAACAGTCAAACCTTGTGCTTCAGGGTAAGCAGACTAACACAACAAAGAGGAAAGAATTTCTTCCCCTTCTGTACAGCATTGCATAATTGGTGTCAGTTAGCGTGAGGGTGCATTCTCCTGCCTGAGGCATCAAGAACTGGACCGCTGGCATTGGAATACCACACTTTATGGCCCTAAATTCTTATCTTTTGAAGTAGTGCGTGTGGATACTGGGTTAAATGGGACATGGCAACTCCTATGCTCCAGTGATATTGTCACTGTTGAATAATAATAAAAAACATTTTAACAAATCTGTAGCCACTTAGGGCTTCACAATTGCCAGTCTGCTGCACAGCATGGCTACTTGAAATATTATAATATCAGCAGAGATAGAAGTGCTTGTCAGGGGATTTTGTGAAGGGGATTGATAAAGTTTTTGAGCCACTTGGATACTCTGGTGATGAAGGTCATAGAAAAGACTATAAGGAAATTAATAATTCCATACCTAGTGCATCATTTATCTGGTGGTCAGGAAATATAAGAGAGAGAGCCACATGATGAATGATGAGAATAAAAAGAAATATTGAGTAGCTACCTGTTCAGAGAGCACCATCCATCCTGTGCACTGAGTGAGGCAGGGGTCTGGTGGAAAAAATAGTACATAACCAAGATTATATCTTAATGTATGTGCACTTGGAGTGAATTGAAGTTGCACGGACAACCTTAGGCCTAGTCTACACTACAAAGTTTCCCCTTAAAACTTGCCTAATTTCACTACATCCTTGCATTCATTCAGACTCAATGTTGAGTCCTGTTGGTTAAAAATCTGACTTTCTGTCAGTTGGCTGAAAACCAGTTCCCTGAATGACATCAGTCCTCCACACTGCACTGTTCTGCCAGTAAAATGCATGTGTAGATGCTGTACTGGTAAAAAGAGACCTCCAGCAACAGTCCCACAGTGCTCTCTGTGTCTGTGGCAATGACCACTCAGGTCACAAGTTTGAACTCTGTTGCTCAGAGTTAAAATGACTGGAAGGCTCTCCACTTTAAATCTGCTGCATGTTTTTTAAATGCCTTTCTTCCTGCTAGCCCACCTTTGCCACTTCACAGGGAGCGATTCACTACAACTAAATCTCATGTTGCTGCCTGGTCCAGTAAAGACACCCTGGATTTCCTCAGTCTGTGAGGGGAAGGAGTTGTATAAGCCCGGTCACAGAATAACTACAGAAATAAACGCACACATCTGATGAAGTGGGTTTCTGTCCACGAAAGCTTATGCCCAAATCAATTTGTTAGTCTTTAAGGTGCCATAACTCTCGTTGTTTTACAGAAATAAAGATGTTTATTCGGACATAACAGAGGGCATGCAGCAGCTGGGGTACAACTGGGACTGGTAGCAATGCCAGGAGAAGAGGCATTTGTACCAGAAATCAACAGAGGACAGCAAAAATCTGGGGCTGTGCCCCACACCTGCTGCTCATCTGGGGAGCTGGGTGCCATAATAGGCAGGATCCCTACCACCACCCCACGAGTGACAGTGAACACCCTGGGAGATCCGGAGACAGGAACCCCAGCAGTGGCTAGTGACAAAGAGCTCATCTAGGAGGAATAAGTGGAGGATGTAAAGACCTCGGAGAACCAGGAGATCTTTAAGAACCAACTGGACCTGATTTGGGTTAGCCTGAAGGAGAAACCTGCTGAGGAGGGGGAAGGGAGCTTAGGTGGGCATTTTCTTTCACAGCTGCTTTTCTTTTTTTTTCTTTTTAAACTCCAAAACCTATGTTTGCAGACCTTGAAAGTACCCCCACTCCCTTGCCCCTTAGCCTTTCAAAATGCTGACAAAAGCTGTGGAAGCAGCAAACAAAGAAATTGCTATTCAAAGTATTTGTATTTGAGCAATTTAGTTTGGTACCAATTTTGGATAGGTATGTGTGTAAATATAAATGAGCACATTAATAAAGTTCGGACCCTTGCATCAGACTGAGGTGCTGTCTGTCTCATTCTTATCCCGAAGGGATAGAATCCAACAGTCCTTTTTCCAAAAAATGGATAGTGACTGCCTGTCAGCTCTTCACTAGCAATAATTTACCCTCCATGGTGTACAATCAGGGGGTAGAGTATCAGAAACGGTTAGTCAGTACTGGCATCTCTCAGGACGCTTTGTGGGTCAGAGGAGCCCATCCCTAAAAGACTCACACTCAGTGGCACAAATCTATTCAATCTAGACATGTATTTACTTATGAAGAAGACAAACATGTCCAAAGAACTGGACTGAGCTTGAAAAGGACTATTACCATTTGTTATCTGAAATAAAAACTTGTCCTCTGTGTGAAGAGTCTTGCTGCTCCCTGAGTTCCACGCTTTCAGAAGATAGACATTATTTATCAGCTCCTTCCTTGTGGTCTATTTTTCTTCTCCTTTGTGTTCTTTGTATATTCCAAAGAGCAGATCTGGTGCAACTGAAAGATAAGATGGTAATTTATCAGTTTATTTGGGTACATATAGAAACAATTGTTTAGTAAAACAACTTTATCTTTGTCCAACATCCACTATAAATTGCCCCTCCCCTCCCCAGTCCCTCAAAACTATTAATTCACCACCTTCTCAGAAGTCTAGGAAGGTAGATAAGGAGATGGATTTGTATGATAAATTGCTTACTGGTGTTCTTAGCATTGGTAAGAACAGATGATTCCCTATACCACACTGAGAACCAAAGGATTCCTGAAAGCCCTCATGCATTAAGAAAGTGGACCAATTTAGAATCAACACCTATTGAAGAAGCTAAAGGAAATGATATGGGATGTGAGCCGTTAGCTAGTTTTGTGATTCTTGGAACCCATTCTCCAGCTCACTGGGGTCAGCAGGGCTGTGTGTTTTCAGAGGCCACACAGTGCCCTCGTGGTTAGGATTGTTAGCAGATACATGGGAAAGCTAGGCTTCATTTACGTTTATGATCTCCCTCCTTGGCTGTTGATGCTGCAGGCAGAGTGTGCTCTGCCCCAGCACAGGGAATGACTCACATCTCAAAAGAGACTCCTTTGGCTGAGTAAGTCCTCTGTATCCCAGTCAAGATAGCGGGAAATTCTGCTTGGATACCAAACAGGAAAAGATACTATGGAAGGATCCTTTTATGTGTGGCCTCCATTTTTTCATAGCATTTGAGCTTGTCAATGGTGGGCTGTCTGTTTCCATTTACAGTACAATTCTTTGTAAATAAGAGTTACATCCTGTGTATTAGGAAATAATAGATTTAAGACAAAAATATAAAGATACAAGAATTATATGTACTTTGTAAACAGACATTGGGGTAAGAGTAGATCAGATTTTAGAATGAATGGTTATTGGAGCGATAGATTAATGCTAAAGATGCAAGTCCCTTTATTTTTGAACACATTGG
>ML675619.1:3118171-3215532 GCA_007922155.1 Mesoclemmys tuberculata
TATTTCAGCTCATCACAAATTAGTGGAGCTGAATTTTTTCCATCAAAACTTTATTTTTCATGAAAAAAGCTGTGAATTGGTAATATTTATGAAAAAAAATGTTTGAAAACCCTTTTTAATATTTTCAATAAAACCCAAAATATTCCGAAGGAAAATTTGAACTAAATTTTGTTTTTTAAATCCAAAATTTTCCTCATGGAGAATTCCCAACCAGCTCCATTAACTATTTGTATTTTGGAGGTGTTCATACTTAAGGCTATGAGTTGGTCAGAGATTCCATGATTTTACAAGACAGCCGTGACTTCCTGAAAATTCCAATAATTCAGCCTTGGGCGATGGGGTGGCGGGCTACCTTGATTTTTAATAAAAATGCCCATGCCAAAATTATAGCCTTACTCATAATTCTGACCTGAAAAGAATAGTCTGCTATCCTCTGTGGTGCAGACTGATGCAAAGAATTCATTTGCTTCTGTCAACTGTCCTTAAGCCTTATGTGCTCCCTTAACTCACTTATAGTGAAATGGCTCCACTGATTCTCTTGCAGATTTCCTGCTTAGATATACTCAAGAAATTGCTTTGTCTTCTCACTAGCTATTTCCTATTCAAATACCCTCTTAGACCTCTTAATTTCTCTTACATTTTTACTTGCTGGAGTTAATGCTCTTTTATGTTGGAACAGACACTGAGGGTATGTCTACACTGACGGTGGCAAATTTGACACCGTCAGATCAATCTATCCGGATTGACTGAGCGGAAGTGAAGACCTGCTCAATCGACCCAGAAGTTGATCTTTTAAAACCACCTCCAAAAAAAAGCATAGCACTGCATTGATGGGTATGCATTTCCAGTCAACGCAACATAGCGGGGTCGGTGTGCTAAAGGGAAGTCACAAAGTCAACGGGAGTTACGCAAGCCACTCTGCATATTTTGTCTGGAAATACTTTAAACAGATGCCTGGGGATGAGAGCGAATAGTCAAAGGGAGTTGGCAAAAGGAGATGGCAGCAAATACATAAGAGGCAATGCAATTAGGATTACCATGTCCCAAGAGGCTGCATCTACAGAGGCAGCACATCTCTCACCTCCATGCTCTGTGCTTCTTACTATTCAGTTTTGGTCCCACCATCCTGAAACCCCTCATATCCAGAAACCCATCCAACAAAGTGGCAGAAATCTGAGAAGAACAGCAATACCATCAGGAATTGATGGTACCTTTGAGGAATACCTTTGAGGAATGATTAAGAGCAAAATGTATAGGAGCTTTGCTAAATCATGAGAAAGTTCATGACTGTATCCCCCACCATCTATAGACAACTGAAGAATATAAATATCAAAGAGGTAGAGGAGTCCTGTTGGTGGGGATTTAAGAAGGCATAAATAGCAGTGAGCAAAAAGGAAATTTCAGCTGGATAGCACACTTTGTACTATGCCATAAACACATAGGGCCTGATTCTTCACTGTTTACAGCTTGTATAGTCATTTACACCTGTGCATACCGGGAGGAAAATGCTACGAGGTGAGAATGGCAGCTTTTTATAGTTGCTGTCCTTATTTTGCACAAGTGTTAAGTGGCTACATGAGGCAGTAGAGAATCAGGCCCATGGAAGTGCTACATTCATGTATTTATTTGTTTTCCTAATGCTGAGACCAGTGCATTGTGACACACCTCACTGCTGAAAGAAATGCAGAGGCACTTAATGCTGGGATTAGACAAAGAGCCGGAATTTGGGCCAAGATTTATGCCCTTTGTCCATTTCGTGCCACTAGAGGGCTACAGAAAGCTGGTTTATAGAGTTTGCTGGGGATTAATTGTGCATAAAAATTCCCATGTTAGCACACAGCCTATGTAAATAATTTTTCACCATCCTACCGGGGAAGGAGCCAGAGTTGTTGCCAGAGTCCACTAGGTTCTGGTGATCCTCACTGACGAAAGCCTCTTAGAGGCTGTTACTATAGCCCGAGGTAGATCAGCTCTGTGGGATCTTAACTTGGGATGTTGATTGCCTTGCTGCTCAGGATGGGTGGAAAACTACCTATCCCTCCCTTTTCTCAGATGCAGAGAGAACAGGCATGTGTGAGGGTCTGTTCCAGTACATGTATTACATGATGTGTTCATTTATAACTTGGTGCTTCAGACACTGGAATTTTAAATTCTATGAGTATATTTCAAAACACAAGAATTTTGCCCCAGGAATTGACTCTAGTTAGAGAGATTAAGGCAGAGGGCAAACGCTTCTGCAGCATACAACGATTCCCTCTTTCACAAACTAAATCATCAAAACTGAACAACACACTGTTTCTTCAGGGGCTGTACCCGGCTTGCAAGCCAGGAAAAAGAACTTGTAAGACTGTGTATAACAGCACCCTCTGGTGATTCCTGCCATAACAGCAATAATTTTAAAAGTGTGCATTAAATATGTGCTACTCGGATAGTGTCACCTCCTCAATTTGTGCATTATAGCCTACTTTTTCAAACCTGGGGATCTAAAATAAGGCACATAAATAAGTGGTATGATTTTTCTGAGCTGCTGTGCATCCACAACACACATCGAAATCAGAGTAATTGTGCTTGCCCAGCACCTCTAAAAATCAGTCCACTTTCTATTGAAGTGCTTAGATTGAATCTTAAGTACTGAACTTTAAACACCCATATGTGAAAACTTTGGCCTGTTCCTTGAATCGTTAAACCCTTCTGGGAGGACCCATGTTCTTAGCTATCAATAGGAATTTAGCACCAAAGCATGCTCTGGGTGCTAAATAATGTAAAATGGAGAATATAAGTAAATGTAAGTAAAACCAGAAGTTTTACCAAGTAAAATTGGAACTTAGTAAAAATGGGAAACATACAATATCTTATCAACAGGCTGGGTTACAAAATCATTTTAGATGAGATGGGTTTTTAAAACTGGAATTTGTAAAACTGGAACTTAGCTTCAGATTCTATTATGTGATTATTTTCATTCTTCTCTTATTACGTGCAAGAAAAAACTTTTACCTGATTTATTGTAGAAGCACAGGAGGTTCTATTATGGCTGCTTTATACCTTCTCTGCTCCCCTTACACCTACCCTAGCTATATCTCAGAAGAACATTTTCTTAGTGGTTTACTTGGTTTCACAATATGTCACATCAAAAATAGAAGGGAAACACCAGGGCTAGCCTTAGACCTCATCACAAGATAACCTTCTTGCTTTAGAAGTGTTGATTGATGTCTTCTGGCTGACTTTCCAAAAAAACCTGGAAAAAGTATTTTAAAAACAGATGTTTCAAACAAAGCAGTTAGACAAAGAACATTTTGCTAAAGTACTTGCACAAACCAAATGTAGATTGTGCATTGATCAAGGCCCTGAAAGTGACATGTGAAAGTGTCATTGAAGGAAAAATAATGTTAGATTTGGGACTTTCACATACTTTCATTCTTCACTTTCTGCATTCAACTTTATTTTCAGCTATATTCCCAGTGTCAGTATTACAGTCCTATGATGGAATACCCTGAGGTTGATGGGTCATGGCTATTAACATACCAAGATTTTTTCCCTTTGTAAAATGAGCCTTAAAAAGCTGCAGAGTCAAAAAAAATGTACATTTCCTCTGGAGGCATTCCTATTTTGGGGTGAAAAGCTCTCTGCCTAAACTTGCAAGGTGCTGCATATCATGGCCATTCACTAACTTCTATGAGAGCTGAGAGTGCTCAGCAACAGGTAGGGTTGGGACTTTCCTGGTGAAAACTTCATCTTAATCAAAATGAACCAGTTATTTGTATATCTGACTTCAGACCTTGCTATGGATGGTATTCCAGAAAAGTTTGCTGATCTTCTGGAGTTTGCAGGGCAATGAACATACTCTATATTAAGCAGAAATGCAAGCCTTACCCAGTACAAAGTAAGAAATAAGTCCAGTAAGGTTAAGAATGTCCTTGCATATGGACATACAGCAAGGGTGATGCTAAAATAACTGAACCCAGTGAGAGCCATTGGAAGTGGCATCATTAACAGCAGCAGAGCAAGAATCAGATGGATATATATATATATAATAAAATCTGAAGATTCGTGGTCTAGCATGCTAGTAGATTGCCATTTTTTACCAAAAGTAAATGACATGCTCACCAGCCTGAAGATGTGCTAGTGAGCACAATCTTAGATTCATTTGTATTTCACTGGCTACTCTTGAATATGACCTCCTTTCTTCATCACTGTGGACAACACCACTTGGCACTCAAGCCTGAAACCTGGGTTATCATTTCTGACTCCAATCTCTCTCCAAGTCCTTGCAACTAGGATATGTCTTGCTGATTCTCTCTGCATAACGTCTCTAAGGTATGGCCTTTCTTATTCATCCATACAGCGGAGACCCTCATCCAGGCTCTCTTGCTAGCCTTGACAAATACAATCTTGGTCTTCATAGCCATTCAAAATGCTGCTTCAAAGAACACTTTGACCATGTCACCCCCTTCTTTGCATCCCTCCACTTCTTTGCATCCACAAAGCTACCTTGTTATTCACCTTCAAATCCCTCCTTAAACCTCTGCTTTGCTGGGATGACTGCAAAAAACTTGACAGTGGTTATGCTGCTGGTGTGCTGAGATCACTGCCTGTCATAGAATAATATTACAGAATATTAGCATTGGAAGGGACCTCAGGAGATCATTTAGTCCAAGATGTTGAACAAAACCAGCCCCAGGACAAACCCCTGGAGCACTCCACTTGTGACCGGCTGCCAGATAGATATGGAGACATCGATCACTACCTATTGAACCCTATGATCTAGCCAGTTCTCTATCCATTTTATAGTCCATTCATCCAACCCATACTTCTTTAACTTGCTGATAAGAACATTGTGGAAGACTGTACCAAAGCTTTGCTAAAGTCAAGGTATATCACGTCCACCGCTTTCCCCACATCCACAGAGCCTCTTCATAGAAAGCAATCAGGTTGGTCAGGCATGACTTGCCCTTGGTGAATCTATGTTGACTGTTCCTGATCACCTTCCTCTCTTCCAAGTGTCTTAAAATGGATTCCTGGAGGACCTGCTCCATGATTTTTTCAGTGATTGAGGTGTGGCTGACCAGTCTGTAGTTCCCTGGATCCTCTTTCTTCCCTTTCTTGAAGATGGGCACTATATTTGCCTTTTTCCAGTCATCAGGGACCTCCCCCAATTGCCATGAGCTTTCAAAGATAATAGCCAATGGCTCTGAAATCACATCAACTAACTCCCTCAGCACCCTCAGATGCATTGCATCTGGCCCCATGGACTTGTGTATGTCCAATCTTTCTAAATAGTCCTGCATCTGTTCCTTCAGCACTATGGGATGTTCACCTCCTCCCCATTCTGTGTCTCCCAATGCAGACTATCATGCTGACTAATATTGTCTCATGGTTTTCTTGTACTCCTCCATCCCTGTCAATCTGTATCTCTCTGTCCTTTGACTTTTCTTTAAATTGTAAGGTCTCTGAGGCAGGGACCATCTTTTTGTTCTGTTTCTACAGTGACTTGACAATTGAGTACTGGCCTATAACCAGGGCTCTTAGGCACTATGATAATGGAAAGAGATAATAAGTGTAAAAAATATCAGCATTTATCACGTCTGAAGTACTGTGCACACACCTGCCCCCATTGGACTTTCTTCAGAAGCTTCTGTGTGTCAAAAAACCATACCTGCAATTTTCAAGGGGATGCCAAGGATGTGTCATTTTACAGATGACATATTTATGTATGGATCAACTTCAGGTAATATAGATGTTGAAGGATCATGACCTTATCATGAAACATGAACACAGTATTGCCAACCCCAGATGTTCAAAATCAGTCTGGCAGCAACATCACGAGTAGCTAAAAATCCCCCCACCCAAAAAACCAAAAAAAACCCAAAACCAAACACACACATTCTTTTCATTTGTCTCTTGGTTTGTGATCCAAGTGTACTTCTACTTGTACTTGTGTGCCCGTGGCATATATGTTCAAGCTTTCCTCTACCATGATGAGAGCTATCAACTTACTCTTTCTAAAAAACGAATGCTCAGATTCTCCTGAAATAACATGACTCCAGGAACTGGGACCTTAAAAAAAGCATAAAATAGTGTGAGACTTGCAATAAAAAGATGAGTTGGCAATACGCTGAAAATGCCAATTGAGTGCATGCTTGCTAACTTTCATGGAGTCCATGTTATCACACACAGGGCAATGAACCCCAAATGTGATTTTACTAAAAACCAGGGATGAAATACCTAGCCCATATGAGAATGAGAAACTACACACCACCTTGCGCTTATGTAAATATTATTCCAAGTTAGTGGACTACTCTTCCGGAAAGGCAAAAAATATTCAGTTTTAAAGACAAAAACACAGTAAGCAAAAAAAATTTTTTTTTTTTTTGCCAAAGTGGCTTTCAGTTGGCCCTCAAGCAGGATGTCATAAACAGTCTATTCTTTTGTGGCTTCACTCTAGAGAGAATACTTTGCTCTTATTTTAACCCTTTCCTCCATCAATCAATTCTACAAAAGATTATCGTGTGCCTTATTTTACAGATGAGGCAAATGAGGCTCACAAAGAGGTGAAGTGACTCATCCAAGGTCACCTAGAGGGTTAATGACAGAGCCCAAAATTGAACTAGGTATCTCACGCCTAGACTACGCTATCCACTGGATTATGCTGCCTTTGGATTGAAAGTCAAAGAGTATTTGCTACAGATAAAAATGAATACTGACTGGGTAGCGCACTTGCCTGGAAAGGAACTAAACGACTTGTCTTTGCCTCACAAACCTTGAGTGAGGCAGAAATGAGGTATTCAAGTAATTGGAAAAGAAGCACTAGCATGCACTGCAACGTTTCTGCACAGAGACGTACTACTTTTAACTTATTTAAGGTACTTATCCATCTGTCCCATCTTCCCCCCCCCATTACCATAACCTCTGAGCGCCTTACTCCTGGGCTGCCTGTAAACCTCTACTCAAAGAGTTTCTTACTGGGAAAACCCACCACTTGACACAGATTAAGCAAACAGATTCTTTTTAAAAACCCAACCATCAGTTTTGGTCATTTTTCCTGAGCTCTGTAAGGTCTCATCCAAGAAAGCTCCACTACTACACAGCATAATGTTACATTTATTTACCTTGGAAGGACAAAGGACCGAGTTAGCACTGCAAGGATTCTAATTCATCTGGATCTCCCTCCTTTTAACTTTGTCTTTAGTAAAGTGTTTGGCTCCTTTTTCCTTTCTGCTTTTTTTTTTTCTTTCTTAAAGTTGGTATAGCAAGACCTTGTTTTATCTATTGAAGGACACATTGATTCAGAAACGTTGACTGGGCCCTGTTCCAGCCCTTCGCTAAGGGGGCATGGTTCCTTTTCTCATCGGTGTTTTTAGGTAAATAGATGTAACATACGGAATAATTAGTCGCAGCAGCAGGTATATATACCTGAGCTAGTTGTGATCGCAAATGACAATAATAAGGAAGCCATAGTACCATGGGTTGTGCTCGCCCACTTGGGACTGTGGGTATTTACTCTCGGCTGTGGTGCTGTAGTTTCACTGCTATCATTTGAGCTTGCTAGCTGAAAGCTAGCTCAAACTTGTCTGCACACGTTGTAGTCAGGGCCCAAGCATAATTTTTTGGGGCCCAGTACACACTTGTAACATGGGCCTGCTCCCACACATACCACAATCCCTCATCCCATACATACAATCTCATGAGCCATGAAAAATTTTTTCCTCATGGTAATGTGGGTTGCAGCCTGGGCTGGGCCCCACAGGGCCTCTGGCTCCCAGTAAAGTGTAGACTTCCCCCCCCCCCATGTGGAGGCCCTGGCTGTAGTCAAATCTTTGGTTGCAGTGTAGACAGATGCCAAAAGACAGAAGAGTTTTTAACCCTTTCAATAAAAATAATTTCACTACTGTCACATTTCACTTTTTATAAAGCAGTCCTTAGCCTATGATTTGTTTATTTTATTTAAACATTGTACCTATGCCCAGAACTGTAGATTTGCCTTTAAGTACATAATGAGGAAAGGAAGTGCCTTCTCCACTACCAGTCAGCTTTGTGCTAGTTTCAACCAGGTCAGACAGGTTATGACCCATAAGTAAAGCTTTTCTGGTTCATCTGGTCAAATCTATAAATGGGGTATGTAGAAGTCCTAGAGCATTAGCTAATGGTATTGAAACAGCAACTTTATCTTTGCACATCTGACTAACCTCTGAGTTCTGCCACCCTGTGCCCTGAAAGGATAGTGCACTACACCTGTGTTCCCTCCAGCACTTCTGGGTATGTCTGCACTGGATTATAAAACTGGATCTCTGGGACTTGGGCTTGTGGACTCAGTGATTGAAGCCAGCACGAGCATCCTCACCTCGCTGTAAACCTGAGTTTACAGTTGCTGGATCCTGGTCTCACAGCTGTGCGAACTCATTCAGCTTGCACTCCGCAGACCTTTTGACTCAGCTCTGCCGTTTGAGCTGTGCCCACGCTGCAAAATGCCGGTGCTTGGACCCAAATCACAGCAGGACTCCGGCTCTGAGCTGCCCTACCTAGCAGGTCTCTAGACCTAGTTCTGAGCGCTTGCTGAGCTGTGTCAAGACTAATTTCTGTGTGGAGGGAAGGGGCGGGGGGAGGGCGGGGCGGCTTGGTCTCAAAGCTGAGTGTGAGCTGGTACTCAGTGTGCGGTGCAGACATAGCCACGGGCAGCGGCCGCTCCTAGCCCCTTCTGGCTGCATGGAAGCCGTTCTCATTAGGGTGCAGTGGTAGCTGCCCCATGGGTAAACTGAACTCCGTGACACAGCTTTAACAAGAGTTTATACACTTTTGCTTTACAAAATTCTCACAGACGTGGCAAAAGCGAAACCAGATTCTAAATGCTGAGCCCTAGTTCAATTTTTCAGGGCGGTCTGATGAAAAACGGATTGATAACAGAGACAATAATCAGAGCTCAGAAGTCACCTCTTTTGGTGACCCTTTCCATTGCAAGCAACCTGCTGACTCTGGGACCTGTCCACTGGCCAAGTTGCTGCCTGATTCCTAGAATATCAGTTATACATTGAGTGTTTGGTTTACCACGTGTTAGAAACTCTCCTTTCTAATAGGAAAGGCATGTCAAAAGCCGAAGCTGCTGAGGAATGTGCTGTGATGCAAAGGCTCTAACTCACATTAAGTTCTGTAGCAAACACTTGTTAAAATATGCTGGAAGCTTCTAAAACTGGGAAAGAGACAATTGCTTCAAATCTCACCTCTCAACAGATGTTTAGATTCCAATGCAATGGACTAAGGCCATTAACCCCAGTCTAGAAGGCAAGAGAGGAGAGCTGTTGAAGCCTTTCTCCTTCCTCTCATTTTTCCCTTTCTCTCCCTCATTTTTCCCTTTCTCCTTTCTCCCCCTTATTTTTAAAATAAATAAATAAACAAAAAATTGAAGAGCTTGCATGAGATCACTGCAGGCACAAAACCTGGGTTTCTAACAACCCCGATGCGACCCATTGCACCCTACTGCCTTCCAGAGTGACTAAATCAGTTTGGTTTAGCCTATCTCTAACCACTATAAACCACACTCCTCTCCCAAGGGCTCCTAGGCACAACTAAAATGCTAATAACAATACCCTAATGCAAAACTTCAATTTATATATGCTGTATTAGTGTAAAAGATGATTTAAAAAGTGAGTTTATCCCAGTTTCAAGATAGATATCTAGATTCCCTTTTGAGATGTGTTAGAATGATCTCAGTAATACTGATTAGCAAATGAATTTATAATGACTTTAACATTATAAATTCCTAAGTCCTAGGGTTGCCACAGTTCCCTTTCCACATGAATCAGAAGGCCTCACTGCGGAACGTGTCACTTTGTGTACAGGGCCTTGGTCTCAACTGTTTGTTAAATGCTTGTTTTGACTGGAATTTGTTAATCTTACATTTTCCCAAGTGTGCTCTCAAAACTAGCAATGCATTAAATAAAATTAGGGATATTTTTCCCCGAGATCAAATTCAATTCTTGATATGCTTTTTTCTCCATAATAAAACCCAGCTAGGCAGTAATGTTGTTTACGCTTCTCCAGACAAGGCCCAGTTCCTGTAAACACGCATGTGCTTAATTTTTAAGCACACGTAGTACCCCTGTTTAAAATGGGAACAAGATGAGGCCTTTGGATAGTGAACTTCAACATTCTTCTTATAAATCCTTGGTTTGAGAGATTTCTAACTTGGCTGGGAAAGTTCATTCCAGGCGGACAGCTGGCACAAAGTTCGGTCTGATGTCAAGATCAAACTTTTATTTTTGTTACAAAATGTGGGGGGAAAAAGAGAAATCCATCTGGCTATGCTCTGCTCATCAATGAGCAGCTAAAAGAAATAGAAGCCAGTGTTTTATAAAATATTATTTTCATAGTTATAGCTCAGTCGGATTTTTTTTTTTCTAATATGGACTAAACTCTTGAGATAGAGGGTCATGACTGTTTTTCAGTGCTTGTACAGAACCCAGCACTACAGGACATCCAGAACGACTAAGCACTATTATATTATATAAACAACTAGTCAACTTGCTTATTTTCTGTCCAAGTATTATTATAGAGCTCATACAGGTTAAGATTAGGAGGGACCATTCAATCATCTAATATAAACACCTCCATAGAATTTCATAAAGCTGCTCCTGTATTGAGCCCAATAACTTGAGCTATGTGATGTGTGCATGTATATACGATTCTTTGAGATATATAGGGAGTTGCCTAAATGCCTTATGTTGCTCAGGGGTGTGAACAAACCATCCCCCTGAGCGTCAGTTACACTGACATAGCGGCCATTGTCAACAGCGCTATGTCAGTGTCAGAGGTTTAAATTTTTTTTACTAATCTAGGTTGTTAGTAGTAACAACACAAGGAATTTTAAAATCTAATCCATCGAATGTACTGGTATATACGTAATCTACTTGTTTGCATGTAATTTATTCTAGCCATCTAATTTTGTTTGTCTTGACAGATTCCCTTTAAAAGCCATGGGAATAGGAAGGTGTGTTGGCTGCTAGAGGGACGTTATACCATTCTCTGAATGAAAATTGAGGATTTCAAATTAAAAATGATGAATAAGAAATATAATTTGGCTAGTTTAGACTTAACCAATAAAAAAGAAGTGTCAGTGACATTTCACTTCCTGGAGTTCTTTTCTTCAATTTAAAAGCTAGAGAAAAGATAGTGAAGGAAAAAAAAAACACAACTTCCTGCATTTTAGATAAACAGGATAGATGATGTAATATCTTCTCTTGGCCCAAAGTCCAATTGAATCAGAATCCCTGAGATCTGAAGAAAAGCTCTGTGGAGCTCAATAGCTTGTCCCTTCCACCAACAGAACTGGATCCAATAAAAAATATTACCTTGCCCACCTTGTGTCTCATATTCTGGGACCAGCTTGGTACAACAATACTGCATTTTAGATATTCACTGATGAGGCAGAATGCTCCAGTTCACATGTGTAGAATAACTCTAACTCTTGAATTTCATATTTAACTTAAGTTTGGTTAAGAAAATATGTGTGGTAAAGAAAGGCCCTTACTAAGAAGTAGAAGGAAGGCCTTGAAATTAATGTTACAAGGCCAGAAGGAATGAAGTAGGATGGATGTCTGGTTCAGAGAATAACTAATAAGATAAGGGAAAGCTTCTAAAAAGAAGGTCAATAGCAGTGATTGCAGATGATTTTAAATAAAACAAAGATGATCTGCCTTAGAAGGAGTCAAAATGGACCTTCCCAACCCACATACCAGTGTTAGTTTAAAAAGAAAGAACCCAGATGCAACAAAACAGCTATTCATCAGCAGAAAGGAGGAGAGGCCTTGAGAAGAAAGATAAATCTTACCTGGATTAAGATTGGAAGTAAGGAGGAACTGTCTCAAATTGACTGTTAGCTAAAGCAGTAATTGGCTGTGATGCCATTTGTTTGTTGAAAGGTGTAAAAGAATTATGAACCTGAGGGTTCTTTGTCAGATCCTACCTGATCAGGCTGGAGAACACCAAGATGAAATGGTTCCCCAGGTTTTGGCCTATTTGTAAATATGCTGAACACATGCATTTGAATACTTTTGTTTCAGTATTGGTGTAACGATTGCTTATCCTTTAGGCTGCTAGGCATGTTTTGAGCAATTGTATAAAGTACCATTTGACCTTTGGATTTAATAAAGGAGTTTATGGTTAAATTAGTGTTGTAATGCTCCTGTATTATTTCCTAATATTAATTCCAACAACAGGTATACCTCTCAAATTGCCCTCTTTTTGAGGGAACATCATGTCTCTGACTATGGCCCAGTGCCAGATGGTTCAGAGGAAGAAAGGCAGTTATGGAATAACCCACCCCTAGGTAAAGTTTCTTCCTAACCCTTTTTAGTTAGAAGTTGTCTTATGCCATGAAGCATGAGGAGTTTTTGTCTGAAATACTTCAGTATGTGAATTTCCCTCCAGAATTTAAATTTTCCACTGTATAATCCCCCCATTCTCCATCTAGGTCTAGCGTGGACACATTTCTTTTTGGCATTTCTGCTGCCCCTCTCTCTGGTGAACACCCAGTGTTACCTCCCTGATGCTATCCCATATTGAGATAATACTCTGCCTGATAGAAACACAGATGTACTTCAGTATGCACCAATCTGCAGTACATTTTTCAAAGTATTTTCAGTCTGAAAATCTTTCTTTAAATTCCTCTGTGACATTGAGCCTCCTCCTGCCGTGTGCTTCCCCCCTCCCAGATCAACACACTCATTTGCCAAATCTTTTCAAGCTTCTAGTAATGAGACACCACTCTCCCTTCTGCTATGCAATTGCTCTTTTACTCTCAATAAAAACACAATAAAGAATATCCAGTGTCTCCTAAATTGTTGGGTTTTTGTTTTGGTAAGAACCAAAATAAAAATTGATGCGAAGAAAAAAATGACAATTTCATCTTGATCTCTACTACCCCTCAGTATGTGAAGGGCTTGAAAAATCTGTGTGGCAAAGTAATTAATTTTGTACTAGAACCTCCCAGAGTAGGCTATTTGCAATTACTGGAAAAGATGGTTGCGTCAGCATCTCTGTGGTTTTTATATGCCTAGTCTGTGACTCATTCCATCACAAAACTTGCAAAGCGTATTCAGTATCTGAAGAATGTCAAGAATATTGCTCAAGGAATTTGCCAGCTGGAAAGCAGTTCAGTGTTCACCATGCTTTCCTGGTGAGACTCTTTCCTTTTCCCCCTTCCCAAACAATTTTAAATGTGGGATGGCAGAGCAAAGGAATGACAAGTAAAAGGAGACGAGGGCAATCTGAGCTGAGCCAACTGGGCACCATAAGAAGTTCTGTGCAAGCAAGTTATCCCCACCGCAATTCATAGGCTCATTTGTGTTGGATGAGAACAATTACTAGGCTATTTACTCTAATTCTCAACATCATGGTAGGACAGGTTTTTATCATTCCTAAACTATTCTTGATAGACAGATGGCTAATCAAAAATGGATGAATTGGAGGACGCTAATAAAAGAACAATAAAAATAAAGAGGGCTGTGATGGGTTATATTTTAATTGCTGTCTTCTGATCAACTCCTTTTGTGAGGTCATCAAAGGTCAAATGGCTATCAAACAATTAATTGTAGCTCTACAAATGTCACAATTTCAATTACAAGAACAATTCATGGGTTGAAGGTTATTTTTTTAACTCTTCATTACCCCATAAAAATACTGATTCCACAAATCTGGTTTCATACTTAGATTTTTTTTTGCAAGTGTAAGGGCTAAATTGTGGCTGGAACTGCATAGTGTTGACAGGAGTAAAGACAGCAGAGAGGTAACCTCAATCCCAACCCTTAGCACCCTGCATTGTTGAGTAGAGAGTAGATGTCACAGCACTGCTTGAGGCACAAGACTTCCCAAAGGGTCTTTGATTCCATTCCCCTTCATTAAAGTCTCTCCATACCATATTAATGCAGGCTATGGCATTTGAAGCCACTACAGAGCCATCCAAGTTTACAAAAAGCTAATTTTGTGAGCCCAGCCCTGGGGATAACTGGGGCTTCGGGTCCACATAATTTAAAAATTTCTTAGCTCAATTGAATCAAGTGTAATCAGTTGCAGCAATATCACCATATTAACCAGCATGCACTGCAAGAATTTTATTAGTGATAGAGGCTAACGAAGCATGCAGATGAGGTTTTCCTTTGCTGTTACGCTCTTTAACATGTAAAAAGACCTAGGAAGCAGGAAACTATTAACTGCTCTTCATTACTCTTCAGATTTTGGCAGAGGACATAAAGCCCCATAGCGTTGCACGAGACTTGGAGAATGATTGTTTAGTAAATGCAATCAGCAGCCTAGTTTTATGGCAGTAGAGATGGAGTGGGTAGCAATGCCCTTCAATAATGGGCCAACCACAGTAACATTTCCAAACAGAAAAATCTTAACCTGGAATTAAAGCTGCTGACGTCTCTTCCTAAACAACACAAAACGTAAGGCTATGTTTACATTAATGGAGACTGACCTTGGCTGGGGGTTCCAGGCTCTACTGTAATACAAATAACATACCTTAGGCCTGGTCTATGCCTAAAACTTAAGTTGACCTAGCTCAGTGGTTTCCAACCTTTTTGGCTCGAGGACCATAGATAACATTTTTACAACCCTAAAGGGCCACCAGTCTCTGCCAGCAGGCCTCCCTCCCCTCCTCCCACTCCAGCCAGATGGAAGAAGTTCAACGAGGAGGCTGTCTCCTTGCTGATCTCCCATCTCCTGGCTGCAGCAGGGAAACCCCACGCATCCTATAGCCCTGTGGTTCCACATGAGTCTTTAGACAGTGGCTCCCTTCTGCAGCCAGGGGGATGGAGGATCAGTGCTCTCCTCCCTCTGGCTCCAGCACAGATCTCAGCACCTATGGACCCAGGCGGAACACTTTGCCCTGCTCCCTGCTATAACCAGGGGGAGGGGAGCACTGATCTCCCATCCCCTTGGTTGAAGCAAGGAGCCTGCACTGGTCTTTTAACCCTGCAGAAATGCGTTCTGCCTAGGTCAGGGGTCGGCAACCCGCGGCTCCGGAGCCGCATGCGGCTCTTTTGGTAGTAAAGGTTGCCGACCCCTGGCCTAGGTCCTTAGGCAGCGGCTCCCTGCTGCAGCCAGCAGGGGGGCAGCTGTGACCCACTATGAAAGCCCCTGAAGGCCACTTTTGGCCCCTAGGCCACAGGATGGGCACCACTGACTTAGCTACTTCATTCAGGGCTGCGAAAAACTTCACACCTTGAGTGCCATAGTTAGATTGACCTAACCCCCCACTGTAGATGCGGGGAGGACAACAGGAGGATTTTTTTCCATCTCCTTAGCCATCACCTCTCAGAAAGGCAGATTACTTACATCAATGGAAAACCCCTTCCGACAATGTAGGAGGTGTCTACACGATGGGGCTACTGCAGCACAGCTACAGAGCCTTATATGTGCTGCTGTAATGTAGACCTATCTATCCTTAGACTTTTTTTTAAACTTTCCCACTATTCTGCAACCAGTGCAGCTTCATTGCCAGTAGCTAAGGGGAGAGTGTGAGTGTAACTTGATGATGTGGTACAGTGTCAGCAGCAAACTTTACTTAGTGTATGCATGCACTTCACGCTGCTTCCCTGCTTAGGAAGACCTACCTACGCTAACTCTGATTGAGCCAGCGTGCTGAAAATATGACTATGGCTGTGCAATCCGCAGGACGGATAGGTCCTTGCACTACCTTGCTGTATTTTTAGTTTTCAGCTCGACTACAGTTAGTGCAGGTGTGTCTCCTCGAGCCGGGAATCATGTCCCCAGCTTGACGTGTAGACACACCCTTAGAGTAGATGTAGATGGTGGAGTGATCTAGCTCTATTAGTGGTGGAAGCAAAAATGATGAATTTTAGAAAGAAAATCTAGGCTAGGGAAAGGATTAAAATACAAGTAACCCTGAGTTACTAAAAAGGCTGGTTTGGTATTTTTAGGCAGTGGAATGAGACACAGGAGATACGGGTTCATTCCTGGTCCAGTCACAAACACCCTGTGTGGCCTTTGGGCAAGTCACATAATCTCTCTGTGCTCCAATTGCCCATTGGAAATGTGTGGATATTAGTGATTCCTTTTCCCTACTCTTCTTTCTCAGGGACACCATTTCAGGAAAATATGAGGGTGGGAGGCACAAAGAGATGAACAGTGACTGCTGTGGGTGTTGCAAAGGGTGGAGCGCATGAATGATTACATCCCATTCTAACTGACTGCATTCCGTAGGGTGAGATCAGAAAAGAATGAGCAACTGTACTGTTATGTTTTTGAAGAAAATTTTATAGTTGATTATATAACTTGGGAAATTAGATATTACCCTGAAAAGTCTGCAGTGGAGAGGGGCGAAAAGTGGAAGACA
The DNA here is from genome assembly GCA_007922155.1 of Mesoclemmys tuberculata. Lineage (NCBI taxonomy): Eukaryota > Metazoa > Chordata > Testudines > Chelidae > Mesoclemmys > Mesoclemmys tuberculata. The sequence goes on from ML675619.1 coordinate 3,134,517, forward strand.
TAATGGACTGCAGAGACCTATAAAAAGTCTTAGGGGCGGGGTCAAACCAAGGTAAGGGTAGGGCAGCTGCCTCCCTTACCTCATAGCAAATGAAGTCCCTGCTTTGCCTCTTGTCTATTTAGTTTGTAAGCCCTTTAGAGCAAGGACCATCATATGTGTGTGATGTAGTGCTTAGCGCAATGGGATGCTGTTATCAGTTGAGGTCTGTAATACAAATTAATAGTAGTAATAGGTCACATTCTGTCATAGATTTTTAGAGATCACTTCATCGTTCACATTATTTAAATTGCTACCTGCACATGCCGGTACAAATAAGAAATCCAAGCTAGCAAATTTGTGTTGGATGTTGAAATGGAAAGTGCCTGCTCCAGGGCGCGCTCTCCAGCCTTACAGGAACCCCTTGATGAGTGCCCAGTGGGGCTCAAATTCTTGAAGTGGGAATAGGAGGGCTAAGGGCAGGAGGGGACATGCTGAATGCCAGCTTCTATCCTCAGCATTGTCCTCCTCAACCCTGCAAGGATGAGCATAATGGTCATACTGGGTCAGACCAATGGTCCATCTAACCTAGTGTCCTCTCTTCTGACAGTGGCCAGTACCACATACTTCAGAGGGAATGAACAGAACAAGCAATCATCAAGTGATACATCCCCTAGTGTCCAGTCCCAGCTTCTGGCAAACAGGCAAGGGACACTCAGAGCATGGGGGTTGCATCCCTGGCTATCTTGGCTAATAGCCATTGATTCACCTATCCTCCATGAACTTATCTAATTCCTTTTTGAACCCAGATCTCCTTTTGGATTTCATGACATCCCCTGGCAATGAGTTCCACAGGTTGATTGTGCATTGTTTGAAAAAGTACTTATTTTTGTTTGTTTTAAACTGGTTGCCTATTAATTTCATTGGGTGACTCCTGGTTGTTGTGTTATGTGACAGGATAAATGACACTTTTTCTCCACACCATTCATGATTTTATAGACCTCTTTCATATCCTCCCTCACTCATGTTTTTTCCAAGCAGAACTATTCTAGTCTTTTTAATCTCTCCTCATATGGAACATGTTCTATTACCCTTAATCATCTTTTTTGCCCTTCTGTGTATCTTTTCCAATTCTAATATATCTCTTTTAGAGTTTGGATGACCAGAACTGTACGCAGTATTCAAGGTATGGGTATACTATGGATTTATATAGTGGCAATTACGATATTAATTGTCTTATTATCTGTCCCTTTTGTAATGATTCCTAACATTCTGTTAGCTTTTTTGACGACTGCTGCGTATTGAGTGAATATTTCAGAGAACTATCCTCAATTACTCCAAGATTTAATTCTTGAGTGATAACCCACCATTTTGTAAGTATAGCTGGAATTATGTTTTCCAATGTGTGTTACTTGGTAATTATCAGCATTGAATTTCACCTGCCATTTTCTTGTCCAGTTACCCAATTTTGTGAGATCCCTTTGTAACTCTTTGCAGTCAGTTTTGGGTTTAACTATCCTGAGTATTTATCATCTGCAACCTTTGCCATCTCAATGTTTATCTCTTTTCCAATATCACTTCTGAATATGTTGAACAGCACTGGTCACAGTACCAGTCCCTGGGGGAGCCTGCAATTTACCTTTCTCACCTATAAAAACTGACCATTTATTCCTACCCTTTGTTTCCTATTTTTAACCAGCTACTGATCCATGAGAGGACATTCCTTCCTATCCCATGACAGCGTACTTTGCTTAGAAGTCCTTGAGGGACCTTGTCAAAGATTTTCTGAAAGTCCAAGTACACTATATCCACTGGCTCACCTTTGTCCTCATGTTTGTTGACCACCTCAAAGAATTCTAATAGGTTGGTGAGGCATGGTTTCCCTTTATGAAAGCTGTGCTGACTCTTCTCCAGCAAGTCATGTTCATCCCTGCGTCTGATAATTCTGTTCTTTATGATAGTTTCAACCAGTTTCCCTGGTACGGAAGTTACACTTACTGGCCCGTAATTGCTGGGATTGCCTCTGGAGCCTTTTTAAAAGATTGGTATCACATTAGCTACCCTCCAGTCATCAGGCAGCAAAGCTTCTTTTAGTGATAGGTTACACACCACATTTAGTAGTTCTGCAGTTTCGCATTTGAGTTCCATCAGAACGCTTGGGTGAATACCATCTGGTCCTGGTGTCTTATTACTGTTTAATTTTTCAATTTGTTCCAAAACCTCCTCTATCGACACCTCAATCTGGGACAGTTCCTCAGTTTCCTAGCATAAATTCCTGTGAGAAGGTAAAGCAGCAGGGTTAAAAGGATTCCTGCCTATCAAATGACTTTATGGGATATATAAAAGAGAGGAAGCTGGGTTCAGGGGGAAAGAAGAGGAGGATATGTCCCCTTATGTTCTGGCTGATGGAGACAAAGGACTTGTTGTAGTGTTTCCTTCCCGGGGCCGCAAAACAGTCCACCAGCCTAAAGTCCTCTCAAAACTCTCTGAAGCTTCACTTGATGGGAATTTAAGACCCAACCAGCAAGGAGGCATTGATAGAATAATCCCTGCAGCAACTAAGATGCCAAGGGTGCCAGAGGACAGAGGATTCACCTAGCTCAAGCCCTCACTTTCTCTCCACCTCTTCCACTGAGGTAATCACCCCCATCAAAATGACGGGGCAGACACCTGAAGGACCAAAAGTCCAATTTAAGGAGCTTCTGCATGAGAAATATCTGTGCACTGGGGCAACTAGCACATTGCTTTGCTGATAATGTTCATTGTTGTTCTCTCCTACTGCACTTCCACTGAAACGTGCTCTGCATAATACTGTCACCTACTAATCAAAACCTGTTCTGCAACAATGAACTATTCTGTCAGCTGTAAAGGTCAACATCTTGCTCTATTGCACAATAATTTGGTATCTTTTCACAACTCACTGAAATTGCTTCTTGCTATTTGCTGCTTTTGTTTTCTTACGAAGGGCAAATGTTCATCATTCAAGTATTTAAACTACATTCCCTAATGGCACATGTACAAATCTATGATTTCACATCTGCTTCAAGCCTCTCTGACCTCCTATCTGAATCGCCTTTGTATTTTTGTGATACCCCAGGGCTTTATTCTTTTCCCACAGAAGCCAAAGGAAGTGTATCCATTGACTGCAGTGGGGATTGGATTAGGGTCTTGAGTTTTGTCATGTTTTCTCTTGCAAGTTGTTTTCTGGGCTTTGTAATTTGTCCATTTCAAACAGAACTGAGTTGGAGCTTGGCATGCACAGACCCTTGGCAAGGTTATACTTAAATTAGTTGTGATGTTTTTGATTTATAGATGGAACAAAAACCAAGAAAAAGCCAGAGGGTTTTAAATCCTTGTTTGTATAGCTCAAGAGTAAAGCCTCTAAATTTTTAATAAAATTGTATACAGACTGCTTCTGTTGTGGTTGGATCACATTAGGAATTTTTTTTAATGAGGCGGTATTTACATCCCATCATATTAAAAAGAAAATATGTTTCACCATTTTGTTCTGCAGACTCTCCACACGCAAATTACATGTGCTTCCTTTGAAACAATGGCAGTTGTGTACTGCAAAATATGAGACCAGGGCATAGTTCTCATGGAAAAAATACTATCCAAAATAAGAACCAGCGGAGAACCATTGCCAGCTTGCAGTGCCAGCCTTCCCCTATGACAATGCAACTTTATGGTCTCACAGTGGCTGTATGGTAGCAGTAATGGAGGAGACCATGGCCTAGACTGCTGCTGGGGTCTACTCCTCGGCCACTGCACCTGAAGACTCTAGTGCCAAAGTTTTTTCTGTGGAGGAGCATCTGCAGGATGAGGAGAAACCAGTGCCGCTCCATTTCTATTTGTCCATGCTAATTTTTGATGGTTGTGTCTCTGCTCACAATCCAGTAATGGGCTGACATTCAAGGACTTTAATTCCTATAAATTATAGATGGAAAATTCCTATTAGGGCCCTTCTAGTCCATCGTCAGAGGCAGGATTGTTTCCTACAGCCCATTCTCTAGTGCTTTGTCTGTCCTTGTTATAAATGATTTAGGGGATGGGGCTTTCTCCATTCCCACCAATAACTTGGGTTCCAAGGTTGCACTACACTGTCTGAAAATCCCTCTGTTGCAGATGATGTTGGTGAGCGTTATACAGTGAAAAAAAATTCACATGAATAATGCAATTACAGGAGCTGCTCTGTCACTTCCAATGTGCATATTACATCTGAGGCTCAGAATATTTGAAGCAATATTTCTTCCCTCTTCCAACTTGACCAAAAAAATTACATCAGAGAAGAAATGAATTATGTAAAGACATGTCCTGGCCCTCTGACAATCTCATTGTCTTCCCACGAGGCACAGTACTAACTTCATCACAGCACAGAGCTCAGGCTAATATGAGTCATCTGATAACCTCCTCATTGTTCATTGACCTCAACCTTGGACCAAAATAAACATACATTAAATGACAAAGCTATACTTGGCGAGCGCTCTCCCGTGTCTCTGTAGCTCTGAAAAGCATAGCGGACTCAGTAGCTTCACTGTTTCTATCTCGTTGCTGTGAGTTATGATAGGGGAGTGGAGTCACAAAGGATTCTTGCTGCTTGTCCTTTAGAGAGGGCCGGATTCTGCTCTCTTCGCTGTTCTATGCTGCTGTAACTCCCCTGAAGTCTGAGCTGCTCCTGACTGACACGGGTGTAAGCGAGAGTGGAGTCAGGCCCAAGCTGTCCACTGCCATGACATCACAGACATCTTAGATCTATTCTTTCTCTGAAGGCAGGGTACCTTTTGTCCAAAACTCCATTGAAGTCAATGGAGTGATTGTCATTCACTTCAGTGGGCTTTGGATCAGGCTCTTGGGCTTACATTTAGAAGAATAACTAGTGATTATGAGTGCCTTAAGTTTTGAGTCCCCAAATAAAAACAACTTGAAGGGACCTGATCTTCAGAAGGCATCCATCCTCTGAAAATCAGGCCCCTGGGGGGTCTCAAGCTGGGCACCCAGAAAGTGAGGCAACCAAAACAACTAGCCCCTCTTTTGAAAATGTCCCAGCAGTCCATAATGCAAAAGGTTTCCCCCACCACAAATTCCCTGTCTCTGTCTCTGGGCTTTATATGGAATTAAGTTTTGTAAGATTATGATCATAGTGCCTCAGCTGTAAGTACTAAAGAAAAAGAAATTCAACACCTTGATTTTGCTTAAAACACTTTGTAAGATACCAGTGAGATCCGTGGATAAACCTTCCTGCTTGTAAGCCCTTAATTAAATTCCCTAGTGCAATTCTGCTTTTTCAGTTAATGGCAATCAGTTGGAGCCTGTGGAGAAAGCCCTTCATAATGATTCTTGCTGTCTCCTCCCCATCCCTCTGTCTGATTTGCAATATTAGTATATTAGTCTGTGTCTAATCTCATTTATAATGTGCCCATCACTGTGGTATTTAGTCGCCAAGTGCCAAATTTACAAAGGTATTTAGGTACCTAGATAAATGTTCAAAAGCACCAGAGAAGGCTAAGTGCCTAACTCCCGTTGACTTCAAGAGCTTCACTCTGAGTACTGCTAGCTCCTGTGTCCCTGTCAAACACAGCTGTTGAAGGGCTCTGGAGCAAGAGAACCAGGGCCCAAACAACCGAGAACTTTCAATGGATGTCAATCTAAATTGTTCTTATTGCCCAAGCTTGTCTACCAGAACAGCCTAGCCCATCTCAGATCACTTCTAATTTAACCCAGGGATCAAACTCCACACACAGTTGCACCTGCACAACCTCATTGATGTCAGGGGAGTTTGCTTAAGTGAAACATGGGCAGAATTTTATTTGTTAGCCTAATGTTAATCCAGAATAATTCCGTTAGCTTCAGGGGAGTTTTTCCAGATTTGCACTAGTCTAACAGTACATAGTCTGGTCCTACATTTTTGAATGCACCCATCAACATAATACCTAGGTGTTGAGTTAAACAGAAAACAATTTTAGAAGAAAACCAAGCAAATATTTTTTGCTGGAGGCTTTGGTTGCTTTACATTCCTGTATGTAAGATTTTTAGGGACCAGAGCAACCTCAGGTCTTTTAAAAGATGGTATAAACAAAGAAAAGAGTCATCTCTACAATGGATTTGGGTATGATATGATTTTAACCAGAGCTGATCAGGAATTTTCCAAGAGAATAATTTTCTGATGGAAAAGGTCTCTTCCTAAAATTGACAAAAACCTTCCAAGCAGGCAGAATTTTCCTTACAGAAAAAGTGAGAGTTTTTCAGGGCAAAATTGAACTTTTCCTGAGGAAAAGGCCAGTTTCATTCTGTGCCTGCATGCAGAAGGTGAAATTGCGATGACCCTGCCAGTCAGGCAGCCAGGGTAGGCAAGAAGGCAGAGATGCTGAGGAGCTCAGCCTCTGGCAGCCTGCCTGGAAGGCTTTTATCAATTTCAATTTCTTCCTTCAAGCAGGAAGTGAAACTAACATGAGTCTTTTGGAGAGTATCTGGCGAGCCAAAAACTTGAATTTTTCTGACAATCCTTTCCGGGGCCCGGGCAGCTTTGGTTTTGACTTTGTTCTGGTTCAGAATAGAAAATTTTTCAAAAACCTGAAATTGTTCATGGGAAGGGATTTCCATTTTCCATGTTGCTCTCATTTTAACCTCATAAGATATGTTTTTGGCAGGTACATGGAGGACTCCAGAGAACACTACAGACTAGAGTCACCCAGATATGTACCCCCAAATAACTGCCTTAGTTACTTTGAAATTTTACATTATAAAACAGAGCGCACAGAAAAACTTGGGGGATGATGCATCTGGGCTGGGTGTTTCTCAGGGATCTGATTTGGTCAGGTCTATAAGGTCAGATGATTTCACCAGCAGGAAGCAGTCCATGTAATCCGTGATGAGACAATGAAGCCTCAACATTAAAGCCTGGTCTACACTTACCTGGTGATTCAGTGGCAGATGACGGGAATTACGCAAGCTACGCAGAGAAGCTTGCATAACTCCCATCGACTGCTGTGCTTCCCTTCTGCGAGGTGTCTTCACTGTACTGCGCCGACGGGAACCGCGTTCCTGTCGACGCAGCACTACGCCACTTGAGGGGGTGGTTTTACTGCGTCGACTTCTGGCGACTTCTGGATCAATTGAGCGGGTCTTCATTGGCCGCTCAGTCAATCCAGATAGGTCGATGTGAAGGCAGCAACTTTGCCGCTGTCAGTGTAGACGTACCCTAAAACTGTTCCCCGTCAACAGGCTTCACTCCATGATCTTCTGTATAATTTAGGAATAAACTGCAGATGGGCCCTTCCTTGCACAAGTAAATGGAATGGCAGCTGCTATCTCTAAATCGATCAGTAAGTTCCAGATAGACTTACAGATAACATCGAAGAAACATCAGTAGCAAAACACCTTAAGGCAATTTGAGAGGCAGTGGTGTTCTTATAACAAAACAGGGAAACCAGTGAGTCCATCAGAAGGTAAGCCAGTGGTTTGTCATACGAGCATGTGAAGGAGATTAGAAAGAGAACAGTCCAGTTTCAAAAGATGGAAACCTGCCAGAAACACTCTTCAAGAGGGCTATAAGAAGTGATTGCTTTTCTCCAAGAAGGTTGGCTTCCATTCCCTTTGGTGGATGGACAATTAAGCATGTATTGTGGCTGATATAGAATGTCAGAGCTAAAACAACGAGAGTCCTGTAGCACTTTAAAGACTAACAAATTTAATTTCTGCAGGCATAAGCTACAGGAGTCTCGTTGTTTTTGCTGTACACAGAGTAACACAGCTACCCCTCTGGAATTTTTCACCATGTCGGAGCTGTAAATTGAAAGGTTGGATTTCTTTAAAGGATTCTAAGAATGGTATAAATAGGTATCAGCCCTTGTTAAATTAGTGTTCAAATTTTTAGATAAAGCACAGAGACACAATAGAATCTATTGAATGCTAACATAGTATCAACTCTGAGGCGATGCCCTTTTAAACAAAAAGATTTAGGGACAATTTTTGTAAAATCTCTTTTTATACCCACAATATTGTGCCTTCGAATAACCTTGAGAGAATATGATGACATGTATAGGTGGGATTTTTCAAAACCATCTCAACACTGGTTAGCTCTGCTCCCATTGGAACCAGTGGGAAAAGTCTTCATTGGGAGCAGTTAGACCCCACTGAGTGTTTCTGCAGATCCCACCTTAGATATCTAATTACCTGATTGAACGTACAGATCAGGTTGCTAGGGGTGGGATTCACAAAGGAACTTAAAATGAGCTGTGTGGCGCCTAACTTGTAGGCTCCAGAAGAATCACAGGAACAACACTGTGATCCTCAAAGGCTGAGTTTAATAGATTCTCAGGCCAAAAGGGACCATTGTGCTCATGGAATCCAACCTTCTGCGTAGCATAGGCCAAAGGACTTCCCCAAAATAATTCCTAGAGTATATCTTTTAGAAAAACATCTCATCTTGATTTATAAATTGTCAGTGATGGAGAATACGCTGTGTCCCTTGGCAAACTGTTTCAAAGGTTAATTATTCTCACTGGTAAAAATCTACACCTTATTTCCAGTCTAAATTTGTCTAGCTTCAACTTCCATCCATTGGATTGTGTTGTACCTTTCTCTGCTAGATTGAAGTCCATTTTTTGTTTTCTTTATTTGTTCCTCTTATAGACTGTAATCAAGTCACTCCTTTAACCTTCTCATGGTTAAGCTAAATAGATTGACTTCCTTGAATTTATCTAATCCTTTAATAATTTTTCTGGCTCTTCTCTGAACCCTCTCCAATTTATCAACACAATTCTTGAACTGTGGGGACCGGTACTAGATGCAGTATTCCAGTAGTGGTTGCACCAATGCCAAATCCTTAGGTAAAATAATCTTGAGATTCCTCTGTTTACGCAGCCGAGGATCACATAGGCTTTTTTGGCCACATTGGGAACTCGTGTTCAGTTGGCTATCTACCGTGACCCCCATATCTTTTTCAAAGTCACTGCTTCCCAGGATAAGGCCACCCCACCCTGTAACTATGGCCTACATTCTTTGTTCCCAGATGTACACCTTTACATTTAATCATACTAAAACACACATTGCTTGCACTCAGTTTACCAAGTGATCTAGTTCACTCTGAATCAGTGGCCTGTCCTCTTCAGTATTTACCATTCCCCTAATTTTTATGTTATCCGCAAACTTTATGAGGATAATTATAGCACTGTGATAACAATGTTCAATAGCGTAGGGCCAAGAATCAATCCCTATGAGACCCCACTGGAAATAGACCCACTTGATGACGATCCCCTGTTTACAGTTATAGTTTGAGATGATCAGTTAGCTGGTTTTTAACCCATTTAATAGGTGCCATGTTAATTGTATATTGTTCTAGTTTTTTTAATCATAGTGTCATGTGGTACCAAGTCAAATGTCTATTACATCAACCCTATTACCTTTAATCAACCAAATGTGTAATCTCATTTAAAAAGTCAAGTTAGTTTGGCAGGATCTATTTCCCATACATCCTTGTTGGCTTGTGTTAATTACATTATCTTCCTTTAGTTCTTTATTAATTGAGTTAGGAGCCGAGGCTCCCTATGCCATGCACGGGGAGAGATTTAGGCATTTAAGAATATAATCCACACAAGCCAGCACACTAGGCAGGGAAATGCCTAAAATAGCAAATGGGAGATGCCAACCAGAGTGGTGCATGCTAAGCCCCGCCCTTCTCACAGAGATAGGTGCCTAAGTCCGGGCTACTCTGAGGTGCCTATCTCTGCTAGAGTCCCATGTGCTGGGTGAAAATGAATGTGTGGCCACCTATGTTGTGTGCAGAACCTGAAAGAAAACCACCAGTGTGGAAGTGGGACTCCTTCAATCTCTCCTGTTGAAGATTGTCCAGTTTAATTAAACAAAGGAAAACTAAAATGTTAGGTCAGTGAAAGACTCTACAGCCTAGTTCAGAGGTGGCAGAGCCAAATCCAGATTTCTTCTTTTCATTAAAATGGAGTGGGGGGACTTGAAGCGGGGGTCTCCCACAGAGGAGGTGAGTACCCAAACCACTAGGCTAAGGGTTATAAGGTGGAAGTAGCTGCTGCAGCATCTTACCTGAGGGGCCTGTTCTGGCAGCCATGCTCAGAGGTGGCCTACCTAATTGGGCCCTTGCATGCGATTTAGGCAGCTGAATGGCTGTCCCAGTTTGTATATAGCTAGGGGGTTTAGGTGTCCGGACACAGCAGTGCACATGCTAAGATGCTCTGTGCATCGCGTGATGGTGCAGTGCAATGTCCAGAGGAAAAAACAAAGGTGCCTACAGGGCTTGGTGGGAGTTTTGTGGATCGCAGTGGTACCTAAAAACAAGACGTTGGTACCTAAGTACCTTCATGGATCCCATGCTAGATGTCCAGCCTGGCAAAGTTTTTGCCCACAAAATTGTATCTGCTAATTTGTGCCTGCAAAAAGGATGCCTGCTTGAGGCCCCTTTCAGCATTTGGCTGTTAAAATGGAATAAAATACATTACTGAATTAAAAATGTATTCACGGCATTTCATCTTTATTTGATCTGTGTTTTCTCTTCTTTAATATTTATATAGCAGCTCCTGTACTAAAAGACTGATGTTTAGAATTTCATGTCTATCATTCACCTGGTTGAAGAATCTTTCACCCACTTACCACTGGCTTAGTACATCTCCAATAAATGTAATTTATGCTTATATGACTTCAATAGGACTACTCAAATGAGTAAAATTTGGAGGACTGGGCACACTGTAATAGAGTGAAATAATTTTCCTGGGGAAAAGGCCTAATCCTTGAAACTGCTACAAAAGTTTTGATTTTTGTTTCTTTTTAAAAGCTTGGAAAGCTTAATATGTGTAGCGTTGTGGCAATTACTGGAGCTTCTTTAGAGATGCTTGAGTTCTTGGTATAGTCAGGTAGGTTTGCTATTTTTCAGGTAACATAAAATTGACCATTGTGGTTTTGGTTACACACATTTGCTAATTAGACTGTATACTTTGTTGGCAACCAGTAACCAGTATTAGTGATGGGAGACCAAGATGTAATGTTTGGGTCTCAACTTCCCTAAAGGTTGGGAGTATTTGGATCTGGGGTTTAGCTCCGGTCCATTATACAAACAGGGTCCAACTGTAAAGATTTAGGGTGAGGTTTTTTGGGTTTTTTTAAGGTTCAGATCATTCCCCAAAGTTGGGGGTGGTTTAATCCATGGTTTTACTATGGGTTTATGTACACTGTATTACTTATGGGGGCCCAATCCTCCAAATTTTGCTCATTTGAGTAACCCTATTGAAGACATATCAGCATAAATTACATTTACTGGAGAGGTGCAAACAAAATTTGAAAGTTCAGTTTTCCAGTTATTTATTATGGAGACATGATGGTGGCCCCATGTTTAGGCCTGAAAAATAGTTTCCATTAAAAGCTGATTTAAGACCCCCTTTTACATTTTTACAAAAATAATCTAGGGCCTAAGCCTGCTCCCATTGAAACCAATGGGAAAACTTCAGTTGCCTTGTAGCAACAGTTTCAAGCATCACTAAAGAGTTTAACTATGGGAGAGGAGATCTGCATTTTTCATAAAAAGCAATAAAATATTTATTCCTTTTAGTGCCTCAGAGTACTGTAAAAATGTTTATCAAAATTGGGGCAGCAGAGCTGCATAATTTAACTACACAGCTGGTTTATTACACATTATTAAAAATATGAAAATCTTACTTTTTGATTTTTTTTCCAAGGGAAAGATTTATTAAAATATTTTAATGTTTATTGCAATGTTATTTCACTGCAAAAATTCAGCCTTGAGGAAAATCAAATAAAAAAAAAATACAATCCACCATTTTAATTAAGTGGACATTCAAAAAGAATCATGTTAACTCAGGTTGTCTGTCAAAATCTTTTGTGAAACCCCTAATCTATGGAACAGGAGTTTGCTCCGAATGAATGGCTCCACAAAAATCAGGGCCCAATTCTGCAAACATTTATGCCTATGAATAGCTTTACTTCTCTTGTGTATCTTCATTGATTTCAGTGGTACTACTCAAAATGAGAACAGTCATTCCTCTACCTGTTTGCAGGATCACACCCTTAGTGGTTACAGTAAGGTTTTTCATGAGTGCAGGATTGCGTACACCCGTTTGTTACAAAGCTGTTCATGGGTGCTGAGCTCTGCACACAAGGCCCCACTCCTGCAAAATGCTTACGTATGAGTTCAACTTTATACATGACTCATTGAGTTCAGTGGTAGTACTCACGGTAGTAAAGTGAATTGTGTGTTATTGCAGGATTGGTGCTTAGTCCTAAGGACAAAACTGCAAAGAATTACAACATGCTTAATTTTATGCACATGTGTAGCCCCCTTGTGCTCAGTGGGGCAACTCATGTCCCCAGAGTTAAGCATGGGGGTAAGTCTTTGCACAGTATTGGGGCGTTAAGCCCCAATCCTGCAACCATACAGGTGATTGTCTTTCCAGGTCCTTGTTTGTTATCTGTTGGAATTGCTATTTGCCATTGGTTTTATTTAGTGTTTTCAGGGGGAATAAAAAGCACTGAAACTTCTATTTTACAAAGAAAACACTAATTACATGATTCTTGCAAACCATTATAAGGGAGCGAGGTTAGATCTCATTTGAATTGATTGAGTTAGTATGTCCCCTTTAAGGATTATTACAGCTGGGCTATCTCTAGTTTCTTTAAGGGTCTTTTAAGGAATTTTTAAAAATTTGGTTTATGCCCTGTTCTTGGTTTTGTTCCTCTTTACTTAATGACCCATCTGTGCAGCTAATGCTTTGTTTGGCATCCACTAAGAGATCACTGGATGTAAATGGAGTAGACATCTCTAATCGGAGGTACATCCTGTATGGAGTGGAATTTATTACAGAGAGTTGGACAAATTTTGGGGGAACTTTATAAAAAAGCTATACCTGATCCACTTTTTCCAAATAAGCTGGCAATAGATCCACTTGCTTTAAAACTCTGATTTTCCTCCCTCCCCCAAGAAATCTTGCAGAAAAAAAATAGGATTTCAATGTAGACACAGGCTAGATATAACATTCGGCGCTGTATTAATGTCTCTCCTTACTTTATTCTTTCAGCATTCTGAATCTCGAGGACAATTGTGGAGTATGTGTCAATGAAACTGTGTTGGCTTTGTTTTCTATGTACTTGTCCCCTTTAAATGTGAGCAGTGTCAGGCAGCCATGTTAGCTGTCAGGGTCGCTGTAAACTATTGCTGTGGAGATAAATATACTGTTCTCCCTCATGAAGACTTGCTTTTGATCTCTCTTGTTCCACCCCATTCCACCCCATTATGTAAACTACACTGAAAGTATATGGTTGCTCTTAGAGTATGAAAAACTATAGATGGAGGTTTTTCTTTTGGGTGTCCGTTCCAAGCAGATGGTCTATCCTGGTCTTGCCAAATGATCTGTATAGGTTTAACCCTTGAACCCATGCAGACCCTCAGTCATTTCAGTTGGGCTGAAATGGGGGGGGGGGAGAGGGAAGAGAAAGGATCTGCCCATACAAGTCATTTTCCAGGGTGTGCACTTTAATTTGGTTCAGATTACTTCAAATTCAAAAACTCACCTAGCAGAGTGAATCCAAGAGTTTGGTGGTGACAGAGAAGAGAAAAGGGATTCCCACGCTGCAAGACTTTATAGGATAGCCATGTCAGGAGGAATATACTGACTATTACAGTCTGCATGAGGAATCTCTGCTCTGTAATGCTACTGTTCTCATACAGGGGACCTGCGGAAGCGGTTCCCAAGATTGTTTCTTTGTATTCTGTAAACAGAGCATGAAACATTTTCATTTAACAGGCAGATACGAGGTGGGAGAAGGGGCAGATTTGAAGTGGAGCTGTGGGGGTGCAAAATGAATTGATGAACTGGGGGCCCGTCAGCATTAATTAGTTGGCATTTTGGTGTCTGAGGGCAATAAGCTTTCTGCAGCATCAGGCACCACTTTGTAAAAACTTCTGTAATTTGATTTTAGCTGGGACTTCTAACAAGAGCACTTGTAGTGAGGGCTAACATTGCAGACCTCACTATAGGTTTGTGAGAGCTGACAGCACGGTAATTGTCTCACACGCACTGGAGAATACAGACCAAAACCCACGAAATAATCTTTTTATAAATGCTCATGATTTGGGGACTAATTTCATGATTTTTGAAATTTGGGGGTTGGCAGTGTTGGGTGAAGGTGATTAGGAGCTGGTCATGGCAGAAGATGAAGAGCTGTCTGCGGAAAAAGTAGGATCCTGGGGTAGAAAATGGGCAGATACTGGGGAACAGGGTAGGAATTAGGGAGTGGGTAGGAGCTGGGGCAGATATGAATGAGGGCAATATGGGCAGTTGTTGAGTAGATGGTCAGAGGTAGATACTGGGGAAGTGGGTATAGGAGCAGAAGAGGACAGGGAAAAGGTAGGGGGACAGGGAAGAAGATCCAGCCACTCAAGCACACTCCTATGTGCGTGGGAATTGAACCCATTATTCCTGAGTCTCAACATTCTTTTGCTGTGTAACAAATGGCAAACCTATGGGCAAAGCATGTGTCACTATCCTTCTGTAGTGGCTGGTGCACATAGAAGAAAACACTGTTTTATTGCTACCAGTTATTGTTTGTTCAGATGCTAGGGGACAGTGTGGTGGATCCGAAGCCCCCGACCCTGCTGATGATCCATGTATGAGGCCAGCATGGTTCCACAAGAGGGAATTTTTATTTTTTTCACTTTTTGTTTTATAAAAATATAGGAAATTACATACAAAAAGCCACTTTAAGGTGCCAAAGTCAAGCACAAAGAAGTTAAGAAATGCCAGTTTTCTGGTTGTCTTTGCAACCTTCATTCGCATCTTCTACCACCCTCTTGTATGTATACATTCTGATTCAGTCTTTAATTACTTGATCACATATTATTTTTCTATCCGACCCCTGCCTCGTTCGGTGAACAGGATGGATGGTGTGCTGGGAACGAAATAGAGGTGTGTAGTGAAGGAGGCTGTTGTCTGCAACATATGATGGAGCAGCTACAAGCTCTTCCACAGCTAGCATTGCAGCTTAGTTTCTGTTTAAAGTATAATATAATGACAGATTGCATTGTAAAGCATGCTGTTGTGGAGAAACTATTCTGGGAATGTTCTAACTATTTTGAAATTAAAATCTGAGCCTTAATGTAGCAGTGGCATAATTTTTGCATTACAAGCGTCTTTGCTTAAAAAAAGACTAAAAAAAGGGATAGTTGTTTTTTGTTGTATTGTGTCGTTCTATATCAACAGACCAGAAAGCAGTATGTTAACAGTGGTGGCACACCAATTAACATTTCCAAAAAACTTGCGAGGTAGTCCAGGTTTCCATTACTTCTAGAAACGTGTAACAACATTTTCAGGGGAAAGGAAGAAATAGCATCAAACTGCTAATAAGTTGCACTGTGTTCAGGTTTGTTAACTTAAGGCTGGAGGACATAAAATATCTATATAGTTAACTGCTGTGGTATCTCTTCAAAGGGAGGGAACAATATGAGTCTCTTCCATTACTCACAATAGAGATTCATTCAAATTCACATCTTGAAAGAAACCAATATTTTGATCTCTTGAAATAGGGCTAAGTGTCAAGAACTTTCTTTGCTCGGTGGGCTCATAACTGAGCTTCAACACTGATGTTTGGGGGATGGTCAGAGGATTGAGGGCTGCTGAAAGACATACACCTTATAAAGGGGACTGATTTTCACAGGGTAGTGGCTCAGCCCTTCCTGAAAATCAGGGCCCTTTTAGGTGTTTCTATTCTGTATAAGTTCTCATACCATGCTCATCGCTATAGTATCTGAGCACCTTCCAGTATTGCATTAAGCATGACTTCTCATCCGTCACATGTTTGTTCTCTCAGCTTCATTCCCCCCACCATCCCCACCCATTTTGCCTCTAAGGAAGAGGCACGTGGAGAATCTTGTCGTGGTAGGGTTTGTTTTTTTTAAATAGACCTGTTGCTACATTTTTATATTAGAGAAGGCAAAATCAAAGAACTGCAGTTGGAGTGGAAAGTGGCAAGATTTGTAATGGTGTGTGGTTCCTGGGGGAGTTCATTACACAGTCTGAGACTACCCCTGGAGAAAGTTCTGTCTCCCACGCAGATAAGCTTTGCTCTTATCGTTGAGAGTTCCATTGTTCAAGAGGCGTGAAGCTGTCGACTCTGGTCTTCATCCCAGAGCTTTAAGTGATTTTTCAGAGACCCTGGGCTCAGGCCATGAATTGCTTTGAAGACAAAGCCTTAGACCTTGATCTAGATTCATAATTCTATGGGAAGCTACTTGAGAGCGTGGAGGACAGGTGTGCTGTGTTCATGGCAGCCTGTGTACTTGAGCAAAGGTGTTTCAATGTACTGGCTGGCATTTCCTAAGTGCTGAAGACTTCATGACCAGGTATATGGCATTGCTGCAGTCCAGCTGAGAGGTGGAGGTGCAGTTCCCAATTGCTACTGTTTGGTTGCACCCCTCCAGGTAGGACTCAAATCATTCAATGTAAGAATGCCCATACTAGGTCAGACCAATGATCCATCTAGCCCAGTATCCTGTCTTCCCACAGTGGCCAATGCTACATGCTTCAGAGGGAATAAACGGAACCGGGCAATTATCGAGTGATCCATCCCTTGTTGTCCAGTCCTAGCTTCTGGCAGTCAGAGGCTTAGGGACACCAAGAGCATGCGGTTGCATTCCTGACCATCTTGGCTAATAGCCTTTGATGGACCTATCCTCCATGAACTTATCTAATGCTTTTTTTGATCCCCATTATAGTTTTGGTCTTCACAACATAGCCTGGCCACAAGTTCTACAGGTTGACTGTGTATTATGTGAAGAAGTTTATCCTTTTGTTTGTTTTTAAACTTGCTGCCTATTCATTTCATTGGGTAAACCCTGGTTCTTGCGTTATGTGAAGGAGTAAGTAACACTTCTTTTTTTACTTCCTCCACCCCATTCATGATTTTATAGACCTCTATCATATCCCCCCTTAGTCCTCTCTTTTCCAGACTGAACATTCCCATCTTCTCAACCTCTTTTCATATGAAAACTATTCCATACCTTTAATCATTTTTGTTGCCCTCTCCATACCTTTTCCAAATCTAATATATCTTTTTTTTAAGTTTGGATGACCAGGACTGCACACAGTATTCAAGGTGTCAGCGTACCATGGGTGTATATAGTGGCATTATGATATTGACTGTTTTATTATCTATCCCTTTTCTAATGGTTCCTACCATTCTGTTAGCTTTTTGGACTGCCACTGAATACTGAGTGGATGTTTCAGAGAACTATCCATAATGATTCCAAGATCTTTCTTGAGTGGTAGAGCTCATTTAGATCATATCATTTTGTGTGTGTAGTTGGGATTATGTTTTCCAATGGACACACCTCTGTTTGTTTTTATCTCAGATCTTTTATGAATATGTTGAACAGCACTGGTCCTGGTACAGATTCTTGGGGGACCCTGTTACTTACACCTCTCCTGTGAAAACTGATCATTTAGTCCTACCCTTTGTTTTCTATTTTTTAACAAGTTACTGATCCATGAGTCTTATTTCCTGAGTGCTTACTTTGCTTAAGGGTCTTTGGTGAGGGACCTTGCAAAAGTTTTCTGAAAGTCTAAGTACACTATATCCATTGGATCACTTTGTCCACACGTTTGTTGACCCCCTCAGAGAATTCTATTAGATTGGTGAGGCATGATTTCCCTTTACGAAAGCTATGTTGATTCTTCCCCAACAAATCATGTTCATGTATGGATCTGATAATTCTGTTCTTTCCTATAGTTTCAACCAGTTTGACTGGTCATGAGGTTAGGCTTACTGGTCTGTAATTGCCAGGATCGTATCTGGAGTATTTTTCAAAAATTGGCATTACATTATCTATCCTCCAGTAATCTAGTACAGAGACTGATTTAAATTATAGGTTATATACCACAGCTAGTAATTATGCAATTTCATATGTGAGTTTCTTCAGAGCCCTTGGGTGATATCATGTGATCCTGGTGATCTCTTATATTTAAATTTATCAATTTGTTCCAAAACATCCTTTATTGATACCTCAGTCTGGGCAATTCCTCAGGTTTTTTTACCTAAAAGAATGGCTCAAGTGTGGAAATCTCCTTCTCATCCTTCACAGTGAAAACTGATTCAAATAATTCATTTAGCTTCTCCTCAATAGCCTTGTCTTCCTTGAGTGATCTGTTTAACACCACAATTGTCCAGTGACCCCACTGATAGTTTGGTAGGCTTCCTACTTGAGATGTACTTCAATAACTTTTGTTGTTAGTTTTTGTGTCTTTTGCTGGTTAATCTTCAGATTCTTTTTGGCCTGCCTAATTGTACTTTTACACTTGAATTTACAGAGTTTAGACTCCTTTCTGTTTTCCTCAGTAGGATTTGATTTCCAGTTTTTAAAGGATGCCTCTTTGCCTCTAACTGCCTCTTTTACTCTCCTTAGCCATGGAGGCATTGTTTTGATCATCTTACTAATTTTTTTATTAGGGGTATACATTTAATTAGAGCCTCTATTGTGGAGTTTTTAGGAACTTTTTATACAGCTTACATGCATTTCAGTCTTGAGACTGTTCCTTTAATTTTCCATTTAACTACCTTCCTCATTTTTGTGTCGTTTCTATTTTTGAAGTTAAATGCTACTCTTCTGGGCTTCTTTGGTATTTCCCTCCCCGCACCTCCAGAATGTTAAATTTAATTGCGTTATGGTTGCTATTAATGAGCGGTTCAGCTATATTCACCTCCTGTGCACCACTTAAGACTAAATCAAGAATTGCCTCCCCCCTTGTGGGTTCCAGGGCTGTATGCTCCAAGAAGCAGTCATTAGTGGTGTCCAGAAACTTAATCTCTGCGTCCCGTCCTGAGGTGACATGTACCCAATTAATATATATAGTTCTAACACATTACCCTGGACTCCTGTCACCTCTCTCCAATAAGACCGCAAAACCTCATGGTCAGCAGTATCAAAAAATACAGCAGGCTGATAATGGATGTCTGCCTTCTATCCATAGATAGGAGTTGATCATCTATCATTGCCACTAAAGTGCCACAGTTCCATTTCCTAGCCTAAATCTGCATCTAGGACATTTGCTTCAGTTACATGAGTTTGTAGTCAGCCTTCGGCTAGCTTCTGTATGAGCTTACTCAGAAATGACCAGTTTGACACTGGGCAATAATTGGCTAGGACTGAAGTATCCAAGGTGGATTTCTTCAAGATAGGTCAGACTATTGCACGTTTGAAGGAGGAAGGAAGATTCCTTCTCTAAGTAAGGTGCTGGCTATTTTGGTCTAGTGACACCAGCTGTTCATACTCTTCACAGCCATTAAGGGCATTGGTTGGATTCATGGGTCTTGGATCAGGACTCCTTTAGGGTGTCCAGAACTTATTCAACTTAAGGAATGCAGGGCGGCTATCAGTTGGCAGGTGCAGATAAAGCAGATCCTGGCTGTTTGAAAAGGCTTCCTGAATGTGTATTGATCTTTTCAGTGAAGTAGGATGATAGTTCTTCAAAGTGGTAGGTGCTCAGCCCTGATGCAAGTTGTAAGCATTGAGGATCAAGGACGCTATTCACCAGCCTGGATACTTCCCCTAGGTGGGGTTTGGCAGCCTCAGTGGAGACTGATATGAAGGTTCTCTTGGCCAGTATAATTATCACACTGCCTAGAGTGACTCACAATGGAGTGCCAATTTCAGATCAGACTGTCAGAAAACAGGGCAGACACCCCAAACTGGCGGTATATTCTATAATTAGAGTTCACCATGCCAGTAACAAATGTGCACTCCTGGATCACTGTTAGTCTTTCCATGAGTAATGAACAGTCCCTGTAGGCTCTCCAGCCTACCTTGCCATGCAGACAAACTGGACTTTGTGATAATGGTCCCTTATACCACATACCACATCACATCATGTTACTCCCCATTTCAGAGGGTCAGTCACTTACCCAAGTCAATGGATACTCTCAATCTCATCCCAAAGACAACATTGGCAGCCAAGTTCTCTAGTAAACTAACTGAAGGGTTATTAGCTAAGAAAAGAAATGAGAGTTATTGAGAGGTTAAAGCAGTGAAAATACTTTAACAGGTGAGTTAAAGTTCATAAATCCAAAATGATCGCAGAGATGTAGTGATCTGCTAGTTTTCCGTAAGGCTTTTCAGGGTTACCCAAAATAACTTTGGGGATATCTGTCCACTCATTCAGTATTCCACCCTGTTACAACCCAAAACAGTTCAGAGATACAGGGTCAGCCTCTGGGTTCATTCTTGTAGCTGTCTTCCCTGAAAAGCAATCTGGCGAGTGTCTCCATCGCAGCATGGGGTTTTCCTCAGTTAACTAAATGAAGACTGGGTCTGTGGATTTCCCACTGTCCAACATGACCCATGTTTTGAATTTAGCATGATTCTTCATTTACAGTTTCAACACTCCAATCCTGTTTGATGGGCAATCCAGTTACAGGATTGGAACCAATAGCTAATTCTTCAATGTCTGCATTCTGTACAGTTATTTACACTAGGTATGTGGAAAAGGCAGTCAGAATGGTTGTATTTTAACACCCACTTTTCCTAAGAGTAAACAACTATACAGGGTGAAAGAAAATCGGGAATCTGGTCCCTAGTTTTTAGTAACACTTCAGGTTGATGCTCTGGTGACTGGAGGCTCTTTGCTAGTGGGCTGTGCTGGATCTTGTAGCTGTTTTAGGGGGAAAAACTGGAGAACTGGTGTTGGAGGTGGTGTTATGGATGGAAGCATCAGCTAATTTTGATTCCCATCTCAGTTTAGCATGCTTATCTTTCGATTTATGTGTTAGGAAGTTGGGAGTGGATAAGTTGGCTGTAACTGAGTTATGTGTATAAAGTGAAGTGACCCACCCTTTTCTTACAGGGCCCTATTTCCAGCTAGCAAACTTTTTGGTGGCTATTACTGTTCTTAGGTCATCTGGATTCATTTTACATGTGAAATATTTTGGCCCCTTGTGGGTGAATTTCACCTCTGTCAAGAACAAAAGCAAAAGTCTCTATGCCCTCTTAAGTCCTGCATTAAGACTTGTAGCAGGGCTTAGGTGGTACACAGTATATTGAAGGTATGATATCTCCCCAACCATTCCTGTGCCAAACACAAGGATGGATTAATTGAAAATCAGGAACTCTGTTGAGACTATGAAGTCATCTCAAGGGTGAGAGATACCTGTCCACTAGGAACTGTACTGAACACAATTAGCCCATTCCACACACACTGTTGAACACCTTTCTCATAGTAATGACTTTTGATCCCCACTGACCTGGCTCAGATTCAACCCAATATCCTCAGACGTGAAAGATGGTGTAGCTAGTTACAAACCAAAGAACCCCTCACATGCCTTCCAAAAGAATGTTTTTAAAAATCCTGAATTGATAATGACATGAATGAATAAATCATAATAATGATGATTCAAATAACCATGTGAATGAATAATTCATTGTAAGATTTGAAAAATGAATCATGGTAAAAAGCAAATTTACTATCACACGATAAATACTGATGGGGTGGTTTTTTTTTTAATGGATCTATTCTTCTGCAAATTCTGAGTCATGTGTTGCATAAATTGCCCAATTATGCATAATGTAAACAGGAACCATTCCTCCTAGTGCAGATTTAGCAAGAAAACAGGAGAGAAAATGGACTGTGGAAAGTTAAAAGAGTTGAATAGCTGATTCTCACTTCCTTTCTGAAGACAGAACCAAGAAGAACACTAAACAATTGGTCAAAAATGTTCCAGGCTTTAACAACCAAAAAACTTGCCAGCTGGAGACTAGAAAGGGAGAGGATATAGGGAAAACTTTGCTTCCAGCTATGTGCTTTTTAGGGATGGTGTGGGGTGAGGGCATGCCTGGAAGCCCACAAAGGCATCAGATACCACAACGATAAAGCCCAGATGATAATACTTGGCGCTGGTAAAGCACTCTTCATCAAATGAAGTAATGGTGCTTTGCAAAGGGGAGGAAGGAGCACTAGTCCCCTTCTACAGATGGAGAAACTGAGCCCCAGTGAGGTTAAGTAACAGCAGAGCTGGTAATAAATTTTAAGGGACTGTTAAATCACCCTGGCTGATCTCCTGTAGTATACAGGCCAGGTAATTTCACTCTGTTACCCCTCCTGAGCCCAGGTCCCTGACTCCTAGTAGGTTTCCCATGCCATTTCCATTCACAAAGCCAGGTTCTTAGGGGTAACATTTTTTGCTCTTTTAACGTGCTAATACATAAAAGTCCGGCTCTCGAGGCTGTTTAAAGACAGTGAGTGACTTGCTCAAGGTCAAAGCGTCACGGGCAAAGAAGCGAGCACAATCCAGGTCTCCGGGAGCCGCATCCAATGCTGGGAACACTAGATCATGCTGCCTTATTTTCTATCATTGGCCAGGGCTGAGGTTAACAAAGCAGTTTCATTCCGAGCAGGGGGAGCTGCTACCTCCAGAGAAAGCCCGAGTTGGGGAGCACCTGGCTGCACAACAATTAGCGCTGAGGGAAGGTGCATACACCCGGTGGGATGAGAGGGCGGCTGTAGCGAACTTCACCTTCCCTCTGGGAGCTTCTGGGGCCGCTGATGGGAAGGGCAACGCGTCCACCAATTCCCCCCTCGCTGAGTGTTGCTGCGTCCTCCGGCTGGGTGGGAGGGGGCATTGGGAGTAAGGCGGAGGCAGGCACCAGCCTCATCTCCACGTCTCGCTTCTGTGCGAGTCGAGGAAGGAGCGAGGACGGAGCTAGCCGAGCTGTGCGACAGCGGCCGCAGGGCGGGGGACCGGCGCCCAGCCGGTGCGCGGCGAGGAGAAGCGGGGCGCGGCCGGAGAGCGAGAGGCGGGCGCCGGCAGGAGGAGCAACAGGAGGAGCGGGCCGAGGAGAGCCGGACCGCAGCGGGAAGGACGGGCAGAGACAGACAGACCCAGATCCCTCCCGGACAGACGGGCAGACGGGACCCGCCCAGGCTCCCGAAGGAGAAGGGAGCCAGCCAGCCAGCCAGACTCCGGCCGGAGCAAGCGGGACAGACACCAGCTCCAGCCCGCAGCTGGGGCGGGGCGGAGCGGGGACACCGGCCGCGGGGCAGCCTCGCCCCCTCCCCGCCGGGCTCGGGGTCCCTCGGCGGGCAGCGCAGCTGGCATGAGGGCGGAGGAGCCCGCGTCTCTCGCAGCGTCCCGGGCAGGCGGCGGCGGCGGCGAGGCGGAGGCGGCCGGGGAGGAGCGGGGCAGCTGCTGTAGCAGCGAGCGCCTGGTGATCAACATCTCCGGGCTGCGCTTCGAGACCCAGCTGCGGACCCTGTCGCTCTTCCCCGACACGCTGCTGGGGGACCCGAGCCGCCGCATGCGCTTCTTCGACCCGCTGCGCAACGAGTACTTCTTCGACCGCAACCGGCCCAGCTTCGACGCCATCCTCTACTTCTACCAGTCCGGGGGCCGGCTCCGCAGGCCGGTCCATGTGCCCCTGGACATCTTCATGGAGGAGATCCGCTTCTACCAGCTGGGCCAGGAGGCCATCGAGACCTTCCGGGAGGACGAGGGCTTCATCCAGGAGGAGGAGAAGCCCCTGCCCCAGCAGCACTTCCAGCGCCAGGTGTGGCTCCTGTTCGAGTACCCCGAGAGCTCCGGGCCGGCCCGGGGCATCGCCATCGTCTCGGTGCTGGTGATCCTCATCTCCATAGTCATCTTCTGCCTGGAGACCCTGCCCGAGTTCCGCCAGGAGAGCAAGGGCGCGCAGCCGGGCTTTGGGGAGGGCGCGCAGGGGGAGGACCGACTGTTCTTGCTCCCTCAGCAGCCAAATGGCACTCCCTCCCCCATGCACCCCTCTTCCAGCGCCAGCCCCTTCTTCACCGACCCCTTCTTCCTCATCGAGACCCTGTGCATCATTTGGTTCTCCTTCGAGCTGCTGGTGCGCTTCTTCGCCTGCCCCAGCAAGCCCGAGTTCTCCAGGAACATCATGAACATCATAGACATCGTGGCCATCATCCCCTACTTCATCACCCTGGGCACCGAGCTGGCGCAGGAGCAGCAGCAGAAGCAGCAGCCTAGGATCGCCAGCAACAACGGGGGCCAGCAGCAAGCCATGTCCCTGGCCATCCTCAGGGTCATCCGCCTGGTCAGAGTCTTTCGGATCTTCAAGCTCTCTAGACACTCCAAGGGGCTGCAGATCCTAGGGAAAACCCTCCAGGCCAGCATGAGGGAGCTGGGTCTCCTCATCTTTTTCCTTTTCATCGGGGTGATCCTCTTCTCCAGCGCCGTGTATTTTGCTGAGACTGATGACCCAGACTCTTCCTTCACCAGTATCCCAGATGCTTTCTGGTGGGCAGTGGTGACCATGACCACTGTGGGCTATGGGGATATGTATCCTATGACAATTGGGGGCAAGATCGTGGGCTCCTTGTGTGCCATCGCTGGCGTGCTGACCATAGCCCTGCCTGTACCCGTCATTGTGTCCAACTTCAACTACTTCTACCACCGAGAAACTGACCAGGAGGAGCAGAGCCAGTACACCCATGTCACTTGTGGCCAGCAGCAATCTCCATTCTCTGAGCCTAAAAAGGGGGACAGTAATCAGTCCCTCAGTAAATCGGAATTTCTGGAGGCCGAAGATTTAGAATCGGTGAAATATCCCAACTTCGTTCCAACCAACAACCAGGGCTACCGAGAGAGGAAAATGCTGACTGAAGTATGATCAGCTTCTCTAACTGGGTGTGGAATAAGAATGAACTTTTAAAGTTCTGCTACCCACAGCCCATTGTCTTGGATCCCAGATGCGTAGCCCCGAGCTGCTGCACATTCTCCCTCCTTGTAGCAGCAGCACACGTTCGTGACAAAACACCAGACTGTGAATCGTGATGCTGAAAACAGATTGCTTGTGATTTGGACATTCTCTTGCTTTACTGTGTATATAGATCAGGGGAGGCGCTACTGTTGTCCTTTTCCCCTTCCCTTTTATTTTTGGTGTGAGGCGGAGCTTTATTCCAAATGTAACTCTGAAGACTAATTTTTCTACTACATCTACAAAAGAGAAGCCCAGGCCAGCTAAAAATCAGACAGGGAATAGATTAAAAAGGGATACTAACATCTGTCTCAGGCTTTGCTGGTGAGTTCCTGTGCCAGGGCAGTGCCCTTAGCTGCGGGATCAGTCATGCCTGCCCTGCCTTGGGAGAATGGAAATGCGATCCAGTGTCACAGTGTGCTCTGCAGCTGTAGGGAAAGTCAACAAATGGCCTTCTTCCGACACCTCTCCCTTGCTTTGCAATGCTGTGTAAATATAAGGGCCTGTTCGTTATTAGATGTTCAGATCTAAAAGCACTTTAATTTTTAACTAGTGTCATTATGGAAGTTGTGACCAAAATTCATGATCTGTGGCATGGCAGAAATAGCTGGTTTTTTAAATCTGCAGGCTTAGAGTATTTTCTTATTCTCTGTTTGAACAGAGCAATATCATCTTCATGCTTTTAAGTGTCTTCCTATGCAATGTACATTTGGGCTAATTCCTTTGTCTTCCAGCACCTATCGTATAAGTGGTTTAATGAAATGTAGTTTATGCTCCAAGTATCCAGTTCTGTACTTAGATCCATGGGAGCAGTTGACTTCACTGGGTATAGATTAGGGAATTTTTCAGGGGTGTAGTTACACTGCTGTAGACCTCTGCTGGAGAGACACTGCATCAGTGTAAAATGGGTCTTATATTGTCATGACCCACCCTGTGGGGTAGGTAAATCACACCATTATAGTGTGTCATTAGGGGGTTTGCATTAGCACCAATGCAAATTTCCCTAATCTATCTAGGTAAACCCTAAAGGCATAACTGAGATCTTTCAAATGAGGAAAAAGACCGATAGGCCTCATCTTGGAAAGATGCTGCTTTCATAAAAATAAATACGCAAAACATAAGATTAGATAGAAGGTGCAGGAACATCGTTCACATGCTCCAGGTTCACATGAGAGCAACATTTGTCAGCAGAGCAAAAAGCACACTCTGGTCTGAAGCACCATGCTTATCAGTGTACGTGTTTTACATTTCAAGGTGCATCTACTGTTTCCCAGATCATCTCACTATTTAAAATAACATTGCCTTTTTGCAGATTTAAAATAAATTGTTCAAACACCGTATGTGGAGAACAAGTAGGGGGAAACGGGAAACGGATGCTTACAGAATCCACAGATAAACTCCCCCAGCAAGGAAATGCCTTTTAAAATTTAAATGCATGCAAAACATACATGCGTACATGGGAGAGTGAGAGAGACCACCATTAATCCATTGCGCTGTATTATACATCTATTGCCTGCTTTATATATTGCATATAACACATGTAATACATGGACCAATGTACATAACGTACATACATTTTCTGCATATTATGTGTATTCTGTACTGCAGCCATAAAGCAGGGTCTTAAGGAATAGGGTTCTTTATTTAAATGTGCTACTCTGCCACCAGATTTTAAGACAGAACTGACAGGGTTGTGAGACAGGCGCAATGAGCACAGATTTGCACCTTTGTGGCCCTACTAATTCCCCACTGTCTTGAGATTTGGCTCCAAGCCTTGACTGACTTTATCATAGTCTTTTCTCATTGAGGCCCCACGCCTGCCCTGAGAACTATGTGGGCAAACCTCAACACTTGTGCTCACCCTGACTCCCAGTGACTTCAGAGGGTTCTGTGTTGGGTGTGTAGAGGCACAGTTCTTCATGGCGGAGCAAAAAATGAGACCTTGATCCTTCTCCCACTGAAGTCAGTAGCAAAAGTACCGTGGATTGCAATGGTTCAATGGGATGTGATGAGTATTATCAACTCCCATTGAAATTGATGGTAGCTGGCAGTTCAGCACAAAGCAACTTTGTTTGGTTTTATTTCAAGAAGACTGTTTTCCATCATGAATTTTTACTATGCATTTTTTTTTCCTGTGGCGGAGACTGTTTTTGCTCAGACTCTGTGTGGTACTAGCAGGTGTGCAGTAGCTCTGCTGAATGGCCTCTTTTTTGAGAGACACCACTTGAGGAATCCAGGGCACTGCTGTCTCTCAGCACCGTGCCTGTGTTTGGGGTTGTTTTTATGTATGTGCATACTAGCTGCTAAAAGTTTCCCTAAATTGAGCTATAAAAAACTAAGAGTAAACAAAAGTTCAGGAGGAGGGACAAGGCATACTGTTATCTGTGTCTGAAGCTTAAATTCCTTTGCCCATTTCTTCCTTTGGACCTGACAGCATCATCTTTGATTGGCAGAAACCCTTCTCTTCTAAGGCATTCAGGTTCAGACCAAATTGGTGGCAGCACAATCTGAGGGCTCATCTACACTGGCAGCAGTGATTGACAGGAGATATGCAAGCTGTGTAGTTCCAGAAAGGTAGCCGTGTTACTCTGTTTTTAGCAAAACAGCAATAGTTCTGTGGCATCTTAAAGACTAACAAATTTATTTGGGCATCAGCTTTCGTGGGCAGAAATCCACTTCATCAGATCCCACAAAAGCTCATGCCCAAATAAATTTGTTTGCCTTTAAGGTACCACAGAACTCTCGCTGTTTTGGAAGCTATGTAATGTAGCTTGCAGATCTCCTGTTGATGTCCTTACGGTGATGTATCGCAGCGTCTTCATGATGCTGTATTGACAGGAGGTGCCCTCCATCGAAAGGAGACGATGCAACCTTCGGGGAGGTGGACTACTGGCAGTGACTGTAGAGCCCATCTCCCATTGATTGAGCGGGTCTTCATGACCTAATTCTAACATGAAGATGTTGTCTAGGTTTCCTGGAATTTTGTTTGCTTAACGGGATGCTCTTAGCTGAAATGTGGCGGTACATTAATATTTGTGGTGTTTGTGGGGTGTGTAGGTTTTATGGTCAAGAGAAATACTTCTATAAAGCAAAGAAATACGTTAGTGAAAGCAATCTGTTGTAAATAAACAACTCCCTGCAGCCTTTGCAACCCAAACTGTTCAACACTGAGAAGAACCTGCAGGTGAAACTGTCTATGAAAGAAAAGTGAAATTGACTTCATGGATTTCCTTTGCCCTAACTAAGAGAAAGGCAAATAGGAAACAGAGGCCCAAGTATTCAGACTTGAGTGCCGAAAGTCAGTATTTTAAAAACCTAAGGAAATGTGACTTTTCAGGGTTGTTGAGCACTTGCAATTATTGTGGGTGTTCAGCACCTCTCTTAATTAGGCTACTTTTATTTAGGTGCCTAAATGGGGATTTAAGTCTGGGAGTTTAGAAAATGCCTGAGTGATTAAGGAGCACATGTCCCATTGACTTTCCATAGGACTTGTGCTCCTACATCACTTAGGGTGGAGATTTTGAAAACACCTACATTCCTATCTTTAGGCATTCATTTGGAGATATAAAAGGCTGTCTTTCTCTCTGTCTAGCTATTTTCCTTCTTAAGTCAGAGCACATCCTTGTGAAGCATTTGTGGAAAGTAGGCATCTCCAGGGACTTGTTTCCATAACAACCTCCCAGACTGTTTTTCTGTACCTTGTGACTTTGGCTACCAGGAGAAACACTGGCTCAATATTCCAACTTCCCAGACACAATCATCCCATTATTACAGCTGTTTGAAAATAGGTATAGTGTGTGTAGTGGAAAGGGGGGAGGTGGTTCCCCATGCTTGCCAAAGAAGGTCTGCTCCCCACCTCCAAACACAATAAGCTCAAGACTGACCGGTGTCACAAATATTTGAAGCAACATTTGAAAGCAGACAATACAGGAAATGGGAAGGCACTCAATTGGTATATCTTTGCAAACAGAGAGGTCAGTAGCCATGGGAAGGGCATCCTGAGTGCTGTCAGTCAAATGGCTGGAAGGGCAAAAAGCCTGTGAATTTGAAAGCAATTGGATGCCCCATGATGGGAAGCCTGAAATCTAAAGCTGTGAATTGAATAATAGTAACAAATCTTTCAATTATCTCAGCAGAAAAAGAAGAGACTCTTGATCCTTTCCAAGCCCTTTTGCTGAAGAGAATACTGTAGCCCTGGCTATTTCCCTAAGGGATATTTTGTACAAAATGAAGCCAGGGCAGAGCCCTTTTTGTTGTCAGGGAGAGGGGAAGAAAAGAATTCTAGTGACTAATTTTTTGCCTCCCTTTGCTCTGCAGCAGTTTGGAAATGCATGAAGACTTGTTTTGCAACGTTTCAAAGACATTTCGCTCTTGGGAGCTAATGCACAGACCCCCCTACCCTCCCGAGGAATATTTTATTCTTTTCCTACTGAAAATGTTGCAGCTCAGATTTTTCAAGCATTTCCCCTTGTGCCCTGCTCCTTGTGTTAGTATTTACAGCTAGAGAGAAGACTTGCTGCTGCTATGGTGGGGAAAGTGAATTGACTGAAAGCCTCTGCCAGGCCCATCAGTTTAATGTTGAAAGATTCCTGTGGCAACCAAGAAGAGTAAGTCAAAGGCAATTCAGTGTAGCAAGCAGCAGGGCAGGAGGGAAAGTGTCTTTTATGTTCTGCTGGAGAGAACATAGAATCTTCCCCAAAAGGAAAGGGGCAGACAGCTACCTCACCTGCTGTTCCAGCAGAAGCAGGTAAGGCTTTTCCCTTTTCGTCTCTGAAATTAACCTTTGATTTCTTTGCAGTAAAAGAGAAGGATTTTCCAGTTAAGATTTGAAACTTGCTGGGAGAATCTTATCATAAGTGAAGATAGCGAGAAAGATCATTATAGATTACAGAAATAAACTATGGGACAGATCCTCAGCTGGTGTAAATTGTGGTAGCTCCATTAACTTCAGTGCAGCTATACCGATTAAATCTGAATCTGTTCCTAACCTTTTTTCATCAAGGAAAAATATATTCTTTGTTAAAATGTAGGGTTCCCCTTACCCCAAGTGTATAATATAGATGCTCTGTTTACATCAGGGAAATAATCTGTGCTTCGCAACAGGTGTCAACTACATGTTTCCCACAGGCCCTCTTCTCAGTTACACTTATGTAAATCTGAAGCAATTCCATTGAAGCTAGTGGAATCTCTCCAGATTTAAACTGGCATGAATAAGAATAGAATTATTATTTGTACAATGCCAGAAATGTGCCTGGCAACTTACAGATATGTTAAAGATAGTGGAACAGCTTCTGATCTCAGTTACATCAATGTAAATCCAGAGTAACTCTGTTTACACTACTGTAACTGCAATTGGATTCTGATCTCTGCTCCTAAGAGCTTACAGTCAAAGGTCCATATCTAGGAAACATGTATGTATTTGACTTTACACATGTGAGTAATCCCCTGGAAGTCAAAGTTAAAAATGGAAGCAGATATTTATAGGGTCATGGTCTAAGTGCCTGATCCTGGGACATAATGAACATGAGAGGGTGCTGAGTACCCTCATCTACCATCAAATGTCAATGTGATATGAAGCCATTTCCAGGAGGAGCTCAGCCCTGCGAAGAATCAGGCTCTAAATTAAACTATGTCACAACATGACTAAGACAAGTAACAAACATGGGAGAGGTAGTGGGAGAAGGTTCCAGCAATAAGGTCATGCCGTAGCTTTTACGGTCAATGCACACACCTTGACAGTTATGTAAGGCCTTGCTGGTCTCTGAGTTTTATTTCTTTCAGAGAGGCCACACCAGGGTCTGTTAGCTGGGCAGAAGGGCCTGGGTGTTTTAGGCTGTCTTTTTTTTTTTTTAACTATTTTGAGAACAAATAATGTTAGAGGGAACGTCTGCATCTTCTCCAGTCTGAGTTGGAGAAGGGGAAGGAATATTGTTAAATGTACTTTGATTTTTGGTCATTTTAGAGGAGAGATTTGGTCACATGTGCTTCCAGGAGCAATTTAGCTTACTTAAGCAGCCAGAGGCAATGGTTAGAAAACAGGACTGAGAAATCTCTGTTCTAGCTCCAACTGCCACTGAATTGTAGCATGCCCTTAAGAAAGTCACTTCACCTGTTTGCTTCAGTTTCCTCATCTGTAAAATGGGTATATAATGCTGTGAAGAGAGTCAGCTAAAAAGTGCTGTAGATATACAAAACACTTATTATTATTATTATGGCTCGCAGGCATTTCAAGATTCTGATTCTGCTCTCACCCTCATTTTGTACAGGTGCAATTCCATTGACTTCAGTGAAATTTCTCCTGATTTAACTGGGTGTGAGTGGAAAATCAGGCCCAATATCTCTTTAACCTTACCTGTTGTTTTCTGGGCATACACTTACGCAGGGTTCTAAACGCAAATATTTAGAATACAGCTCCTCAGCTGGTGTGAATCAGCACACCAGTACCTTAGAGTACAGACTGGCTAATTCACTTACATTCTCAGGAGAGAAACAAAATGGCATTTTACAAGCAAATTGCAACATATCTGCTTTTGCTGTTTTTCGATGTGTCTGTTGTTTTCAATTAGCAGATGGCATCCATTTCCAGGAAACAGAGACAGGGCCAGATGGTGCTCTCACTTTACATTGGTACAGTTCTGGAATAATTCCTCTGAATGTCAGTGAAATTACTCCAGATTAAGCAGAGTCCGACCCAGGATCCTTTCCTTTGAACAAATGCGGCTGTGCTTTATGTAGAGTTACTGCCCAGCACTGCACCTGTGGCATAGGGGTGCCTCACACCAGTCAAACTTAGAGCCACATCACAGCCGCACCCTGAACTCTTCCACTGAAATCACAGCTCTTGGTTTAACTGAGGGCAGAATTTGGTCTGTTGCGGGCAATGCAGTGCTATTGGATGCTTTCCCACTGCCATTTTCACTAGCTTTAATCTCCCCTGCTGCGCTCTGGTTGCATTTCCTGAGGCAGCAGTATCCCTTTGAGGCATCACGTTTCTCATATCCTCAAATTCATTATTGAAACCACAACCCAGCATGAAGACTTTCTGTACAACACATCTGACCATCCCACCAGTTTAGGGGCAAAACTCCTATTGACTTCAGAGGGTGTTCTGTATGCAGAAATGAAGTCAGGATCTGGAGCTAAGGGAATATGAACCCAAGGTTAACAAAATATTGTATTGGTTGCTGGGAAAGTGAGTCACTGTCTGATGCCCCATCATTGGGTGTCAGGGACCTGCTACAAGACTAACTTTGTTGCTAGGCAACCAGGATCTGCCTCTGGTTTATGATTCTGATTGACCCTTCGGTTCTGTCATTTGGCTTCTGTCCCTCTGGTGCTGACTCTTGGCTTGTTTCCTGGATTCTGCCCCCCTGTACCAAGCTCTAACCAGTAGATTGAACTCTTGCTTCCACCACTAGGCCTGACTGCCCATTGCCCAGTTGGCTACATTAGGAAATAATAATTCTAACTATATCGGTAAAATTAATCCCTGGTGTAGGTCCACTGACCAGTGGAGTTACATCAGGGAAGAATTTGCAGTATCAAAGTATCGCTTAGTTTGTTGCATCTCTGCTTTAGCTTGAGTCACAGTAAGAAGGGATTCTGATAAGTTTTTGTGTTCGATCTAGTGGCATACGGAGTGGGGGAAAAGGGAGAAGGCACCGGGATGGCCCTTCACGATGTGTATGGGGTGGGGAGTGCTGGCTCCTCCAGTGCCCCCTGCGTGTCGTGAAGAGTCAGCCTGGTGCCCCCCACCCAGGCCAGGGGATGAGGCCACCGCATTCAAGCTGGCGTCGGGTTACGGGGCTGGAGTGGGAGGTAAGGGTCAGCCCAGCTCCCTCTCCAAGGCCTGGGGGTGAGGCTGCCCCCGTCCAAGCCAGTGCCGAGCTGCGGGGCTGGAGCAGGAGAGGCGGGTGCCATACAGTGGGTAAGTGCAGGGCGGGGAGGTGGGGGACACGGTGCCAAGGTTGAATATGCACCCACCCCAGGCCTCACGCCCCCTCCTGTAGGTACACATTCTCCCTCCTCGGGGCAGCTTTGGGGGAAACAGCAGGACCCCTGCTGCCCTGAAGGAGGGAGAGGGGGCGCATGAGGTAGGGGGTGCAAATGTGGGCTTGGCCCCTGGGCACCAGAGACCCATGGTACGCCACCGGTTTAATCCCTTGAGGGACATTCATATGTGCCATAGAAATTATATGTGGGAAAAGGCTTATTAATTTCCACCTGGTCCATCACTTTGCAGGAGCCAGCGCAGGACTGTTCCTTACATTTAACAAACAAAGCAAACACAGAACCCTTTGTTACTGCCTACGGGCACATTCCTGCCCCACTGACTTCATTCATGCAGGATCTGACACGATGTATGTGCATTAATCTTGTCTCCGGTGTCTGCATAATCTTATTGTCCTTTCCATTGCCCTCTCCTTCTCTTACCTCACCCCAGGTTGTTGTCTCCTCTGGTTTGTTCTTATCTTAACGTATGGTCCAATCTTGCAGACCATCACTACCAGATTTAGTTCTTGCTGTCACAGGCAGTCACATTGGATCTAAGGGGTGCAACATATTGCATTCTTTCTAAAAGAGACGTTCCAGCTCAACCAGACGTGTGTGGGTTTGATGCAGAGATTAATGGTGAAATTCTCTGGCTTCTGTGTTAAGCAAGAAGTCCGACTAGACGATCATCATGGTCCCCTCTTGTCTTAAAATCTATTAATCTGTATTCTCTCCCTTCTGTGGCACAGAGAAGGTGCTTTCTGCACCTTCCCCACCTCCTTAAGGACAATAGGACAAGCGAGTAACTGCGAGTAACTGCGAGTAATATTGCGGGTGAGTAACAAAGCAGTCCCCTGTGCTCAGAGTGTGCATTTCTGCCCACCACTAACGTAAACTATGTGAATTGTGGGAGGCTCCTTTCTCCTTACCCTAGTTCCATGCACCCATTTAAGGGCTAGGAGGAATCTAGTCCTTTGTCTGTAAAAAGACATGTTCCTTGAAGCTCATTTCCATTCCCTGTGTGACCTGCAGTGAAGACATCACCTTGTGGTTGGGGTCTGGAGTGGCTTGGTGAGAACTCTACGTTTTTAAACTTTGCAGTTGAGAAACTTTTTTTGAAACTTAAATAAATCCCTGATCGCATCAAAATACATCCCAATTCACGGACACACTTAGGCGCATACTAATCTTTAAGCATATGCTTAAAATTCCATTGGAATCAACAGGATTTAAGCATATAAATCTAATTGACTTAAGCACATGCTTAAAGTTGCGTTTGGGTCCTGACTGAGGGCTATAAGCAGCACTTACAGGATAATTCTGCTCTGACAATTATTTAGGCAGCCAAGGAATGTGGGTCTTCCACACATATACTAGAAAAATTGTATTTAATTTATTTCTGGGCCTGTTCTTGCTCCCGTTGACATGAACATTTTGAATTTGTATTGCAGTTGCATGTGGGAACCGCACACGTGGACAAAAATCCCTTTATGCTAGGCACCGTACAAACATAGGACAAAGATATGGTTTGAATTTATTTAAACAAAACATTTCAAATGACCTGGAACAATTTTTTTTAATTTCATTTTTGCAAAACAAAGTTTGTTTTTTGCATCGCAATTTGGGGCCATTTCCCTCCCCTCCCACTCCTGAAATCTTGAAATTTTTTAGAGGTAGAAGAATCCATTTTTCAGTAGTAATGACAAGTAATGACCGTCAATTGTCCATGAGCACAACCAGAGTAGCACCTGGATGCCTCCATCTTCCTCATACATCATCATGGCTTTCTAATGGTCTGAGATGGATGAAGTGGTAGGGGAGGTGGCTGGATGCTGGGGATGGAGGATGCACTCTGAATGTGACTGTAGAGAATTTATACTTTCTTATGCCTTGGTTGGGTTGAGGCAAACAGAGTTTTCTCAGTCTTGGCCACAGCTCCTGTCAAAACCATACTGAGTAAGAAGACAGTTTAATTACTCCAGACTGCTTTGCAGTGTAGTGTCTTGATGGAATATATAATGCCCATGAATTCTGCATGCTCCCTGTCTTCACTCAGCATTTTGCTATTAATGTGGGTTAACAAGTTTTAAAGAAATACAGCCCCAATGATTCCGTTTGTTACAGGAGAAAGGACAGCGCATCCAGTAGGAAAGGTGGCACTTGCAGTGCTATTCCATCTTCCACTACTGTTTATCTTCTGTAAGAAGGATGGACCAGTGGTTAGAGTGCTAGACTGGGCTGTGAGACACCCCTGTTTAACTGCTGCTACATCCCAAACACAGCGTGTGACTGTGGGTATGTCGCTTAGGGTTGAATACTCAGAAGGAGTTAGGGGCCTACCTTTCATTGAAATCAATGGAAGTGTCAGTGTGAGTCGGGAGCCTAACTCTTTGTGAACCTTCAGCCTTAAGTGATTTTGTGCCTCAGTCCCCTTCTCTCCCGTGGGGATACCAGCACTGCCCTACCTCCCAGGAGTGCTCTGAGGATAAATACGTTGATGACTGTGAAATACTCAGACTATAGTAATGGGGTCCACAGGAATTCCTTAGATAGATATGTGCTTACACCTGGCTCAGAGCAGGCCTGGCATAGGTTCAAAAAGATCCCAAAGACACACAGATACCTGGGTATTGTATCAGACATGTAGTAATTCTTCCCTGCACATTGATCATGTTTGCTGAGGGTAGCCGTTTCAATAGAAAATGTCTTGAGTTGGTGCTGATGGTCAGGCAAATGCATCGGTATCCTAAGAACATGGTCCACCCTCAGTCTAAGAGACTATAGGCGAGTAATAAGAAGGACAATCTTGTAGTTAAGGTTTTGGACTAGGATTTCTGGCTTCAGTTTCTGGCTTGGGCTCTCATGTGACCTTGGGAAAGTTCCTTAATCTCTGTGCCTCAGTTCCCCATCTGTAAAATGAGGGTAAAATCCTTCCTTTCTCTCATACGTTCTCTTTTTTTCTATTTAAACAATAAGTTCTTTGGGTCAGGGGACTGTCTCTTACTAATATTTGTACAGTTCCCAGTACACATGGTTGGAGCCTTTAGGTGCTACTATTCTACAAATCTTTAATACATGGGGAGCGAGGTTGAAAACGGAGTGAAGAGGGGCATTTTGGCTGTGAGGATCAGAGCTGTTGTGTAACTAAATGTCCCGCCCCTGTTCTGGTAACTGCTGGCTTTGTGTTGGCTGGAGGCCTGTTCCTGAGATGTACTGAAGTCAATGGGAGCCTGTGTCTCACAGGATCAGCCCCAAGGGATGTAGGCTGCAGCCGAGTCTCTTGCAACCTCTGTTCTTGATTTACGGGCTAGTGGACAAATCCTAGAGCTGACTTTTTGCTGGGGTAATTTGAAAGCTGTCAGGATGTGCAATTAGGGTAAGTGAAAGATTGTTGATTTTTTTTCACAGCTTGTCTGGAAGTAAATCAAAATCCATGCAGAGTTTTTTACCCTGGGATAAAGATTTAAAAGTGAAAAGGAATACATCCATACAAGGTGGGAGCATAGTTCACCAGCTATTTCTGTCACATCGATTTGTATTAGCATTTCAAGCACAACTGCGACTCGGATGCCTGCATCACACCAGTACTGAACACGTCAAATCTGGCAGGATTGTTTTTTCATGAATTTTTAATGGCAACATTAAAAACCTAGCATCTGATCCTCCTTAATGTTCTGCTGGCGTTCATGCCTTTCCACTCTTTTCAGGAGCACAAGGGTACAGTACAGGCAATTATGGCTCCTTGTTTACATTCAGCCACATCTTAGTGATTCAGCAACAAATACGCATGAAAGGGACAGGGTGCAATAGACGACAGATTCCTTGCTGTGATAAAATACCAAGATCTAAGGGCTTAATTCAGCTAAATCTTTTTTTTTTTTTTTTGTGGGGTGGGGTGGGGGGAAGGGATAGGAGGATAATTACACAGGTTTGTGCTACTCGTGATGTGTCAAGCTCTTCCTGGCTTATTAACTATAGATACCCCAGATCCTCAGCTGGTGTACATCAGCATAGTTCCACCAACACCAGAGGAATTATGCTGATGCCCTCTGGCCAATTGAAGGTCTCATTGATAGTGCTAGTCGGAAATGTCTTGGTGAAATGTTTTTCACTGGAAAATGCCGGTTTGTTAAAACCAAAATGTTTTGCTGTAATATACTGATTTAGATTAAATTTTCACAGCTCCAAGGTGGAATTTCTGGTCCGCAAGGGAGAGACCCACCCCAGAATAGTCAATACTCATTCTGGCCCAGTCAATAGTTACCTAGTTTTACAAAGTGGAACCATTCTTATAGGAGAGACTAACTCAATAGCCCAGTTCTTAGGCCTCACCTCACCTTAGACACAGGAAGCCCAGGTTCAAGACCTTGCTCTTTCTGATTTGGTCTCCCACATCCCTGGAGGATGTCCTAACCACTGTGCTATTGGCTATTCTGGGATGGGGCCTCTCTCTTGCTTTTTCATCAATATTTTGAAAATTTCTCATTTTTCTTCTGATGCAGAACGAAAACACTTTTCAAAACCTTGAAAATTTTTTGATGAAATGGAATTCTTGTTTTCCAGCCAGCCTTACTGGTTAGCTCCTCTGTCTTTCATTTTATGCTTTCATAGCACACAGCACGGTGGCGCACTGGGCATTATTGCATTACAAATAACAGATAATAACTGTTGATATACATGCGGGTTGTTACAGTGACTTTTTGGACATCGTGATTTTGCAGCTGGTGTATTTCCATAACAGGTAAGATATGAGAGCTGCTACTTGGTACACACAGGACCCAACTCTCAGTTTGCCATCAAGCAAATTCCCACTAAAGTTTTTCTAGACTGTAGATTGGTCCAAGAGAGGCATTGTATGATCTAGTGGATAGATCACTGGATTGGGACTCTAAGGCCCGGTCTACACTTACCTTTGGGATTCGGCGGCAGTTGATGGGAGTTACATCACTTGCGTATCTCCCGTCGACTTCGCAGTGTCTGCTCCGCACACCGTCCACACTGTGCTGCGCCGATGGGAACAGCGTTCCCTTCAACGCAACGCTACACCACTTACCGGGGTGGTTTTCCTGCATTGCTTGTTGGATCGACTGAGCAGGTCTACACAGACCACTCAGTCGATCCAGAGCAATTGATCTGACAGTGGTGAATTTGCTGCCATCAGTGTAGACCCAGCCTGAGACTTGGAGTCTATTCCCTGCTCTGTCAGGCGCCTGGTGGATGACCTTAGGCAAGTCATTTCACTTCCCTATACCTCTGTTTCTCCATCCATAAAACGGGGATAATGAAACTTATATTTTTCGTAAAATGCTTTGAGATCGGTTGATGATGAAAATCACTATATAGGAGCTAGTTATTATGATATGTTTCAGCTGTAGTTCATTTTCCACAAATGACACAACTTCTCCTTTTCCTATATTGCTAAAGAAACAACAAAAAGTAGTGTGATCTGATGAATTGAACTCAGGGCTGGGAGCTACAAGCTCCTGAGATGTGTTTCCAGTCGCAAAGTGACTGGCTGTATGACCCTGAAGAAGTTAGTTTAGCCCTTCTGTGGGCCTGATTCTGATTTCACATTTGGGTAATGCCAGTGAATTCACTGGAGTTACTCCTGATTTTCACTGGGGAGAATGAGAGAAGAATCAGATCCTGTGCCTCACTTTCCCTCTGTGTGAAATGGAGGTACTGAGAATATCTGTTTCTGGAGTAATTCTGCCAAAATCGATGAAACAACACCCCTATTAGGGGTTAGGTGTGATGGTGGTGATTGCATTATAAATTAGCTAAACAGCAAGACACACATGAGATTCTATTCTATATAGGTTCTTATATCATACTAATCACTGTAGTATCTGAGTGCTCTCCAGTAGTGCGTCAAGCAACATGACTAACATCTGTCACATGTTTGTTCTCTCATCCTCTTCCCAGAAGGAGAAGCGTGTGGAGTGTCTTGCTTTGGTTGTGTGTGGGTTTTTTGTTTTTGTTTATATACCTGTTGCAATATGGTAAAGAAGGCAAGGAATACAATTAGTTCAATAATACAGCACAAACCTGATTCTCAGGAACTGTTAATGGATTAGTTTGTTGATCTTTGTAAAGTGCATTGGAAATTTAGAGTGAGCTTTTCAGAAGCACTCAGTGCTGGCTTAACCCTGCTTCCTTTGAAGTCAGTGGTAAAACTCACGTTGACTACAATGTAAGCAGAGTTAGGAAAACTATGAGTACTTTACTCCTGGGGCAATTTTGCACCACTGTGCATGTACAGAATTCATGGCCCCTGCATTTTCTTTTTTTTTTTCTCTGCAGAATATAGATTCTGCTGGAGAGACATTGCAATTACACCTTTCTCCCACCAGAGGATGCTGTGGCACCAGAAGAGCGGGCAGCCAACTGGTGGAGAGGCTACATTCCTTACAGTAGAGCCAGATGAGGAGGCACGGGCAGGACAGAGTGGGGCACTTGGGATGGCTGACAGACGGGGGTTCAGAAGGGCTAATAGGAGGACAGACTGAGGTGTGGGTTCAGTAGCTAGTGGGGTGGCAGCCTTGATCCAGGGGCTGAATGGGAGGGGGCTTCAAGGGCAAATGGAGATGGGGGATGTGGGGGTGCAGGGCCACATGGAGATGATGGGGTGGGGGAACTGCAGGGACACATGAGGATGGAGGGGCTGCAAGGACACAGGGGGACAGGGACAGATGTGCCTGACTGAATGGGAGAGGCTAAGGGTTAGCCAGGGTCTACATGAGGAGGCTCTCCAGCTCCCTAACAATCCTCTCCCACTCATCCTGCAAAAACCTATTCCATACCTCTCCAACCCACACCCAACAAACCTCCGGGTTCATTCCCAGGCTTCTTCTCAGCAATTCCTTCCTTCTCCCGCAGCTCCTCCATTATGCCTGACTCCCCCGAGCCTTTGCACTGCTTCTGAGGGATGTGGGAAATATGTTTCTGTATTACAGTTCAAATGAATTATTACTCAAAGTTCTGTATTAATATAATTAGTAAGGAATTTATTTGTCAAAAAACCATTTTCTGAATCTTTTTTTTAAGTCTGTATTGTTACAGATATACTTATGCACTGGTATTTTGAAATAAATTACCAAAATAATTTAAGCTGGAATGATTATATTGTTATTTTGACAAATAAAATATATAGAATTGTGCAGAATTTTAAAATATTGTGTACAGAATTTTAAATTTTTTGGTCCAGAATTCCACAGGAGTAGCACTTCTGAAAATTCTCCTCTTACATGCTATGTTTTCTTATCATTTTATACCAAACAGGCAGCAAGGAGGAAAGAAGGTCTCTATGCTTCAAAATCGTTCACTTCTTAGGGGTTTCACCATTGCATAGTTGGGGTCAGGAATCATGGCCGGCAGCAGAGCTAATCTCCAGGCAGCCTCAGCAATACAGCTGGCCTGTAGCAGGCTGCCTGATTGGCCATGCCACCTGACTGGCAGCAGGGATCAGCAGGTTGGCTCTTAGGCCAGCAGCGTCAACAACTCAATGGCTGCTCAGTGCTCCTGCCCATCACTGTGCCTGTTCTTGTGTCACCTAATTCCTGCTGCTCCTGTCTTGCACCCAGTCTTGACTGATACCCTGCTCACTCCAGTTCCTGCCCTCCAGCTTGACTTGTGGCTTTGGCTTCTGACTACTGACTCTGACTTGATCCTCAGTTCTGGTATCTAGCTCTTGACCTCCGGCTTGATCCTTGGCTCCATCTTCCAACTACTGACTCTAGCTCTGTCCCTGGTCTTTGGTTCCTGATGCCAGCTCCAGCCATTAGGCTTGATGCCCACTTCAACCACTAGACTAGACCACCCTCATCCCAGTCATCTGACAAATTGAGGAGCCCTTAAAATTAGAGCCAGTGTATTGATTATCAGACCCTGAACAAGATGACCAGTCAAAGCCGCTCCCTGGTTAACCTATTCAGCAAACTCTTTGACTGCCTACACACACCCTGTATTTTCACAAAGCTAGTTCTGTGCATAGCCTATAATCTGGTGCACGTGCATGAGGTAGATGAGTGAAAGGGCGCCTTTCATACTCAATAGGGCCATCTAATCATGCTGTTGAGACTATGCAATGCTCCAGCCACCTTTCAACATGTAATGAATGATATATTCAGAGATATGCTGGACTACTTGGTCATTATTTATCTTGAAGACATTCTTATTTTCTCTGAAGACCTAGCTCTTCATGGCCAGCAGGTATGTAGCATTCTTGAAAGACTATGCCACAATCATCAAGCCAGAGAAATGCAAGTTTGACCAGGACACCCTTTAAATTCTTGAATATATCATCTCACCCAAGGAACTGGTAATGGATCCCTGAAAAGTGATGGCCAACATGGATTGGGTGGAACCAAAGACATCCACAGAATCCAACACTTCTTGGTTTTGCTAATTTTTATAGACTATTTACCTGAGGATTTGTTGTTTTGACCAGTCCTCTCACAGCTTTGCTGTGAAAGGGCATTCGTTTTTCATGGTCCTCAGAAGCACAGGCTTTGAAACAGAAATTCATCACAGCTCCCAACTTCTTCCTCCCAGACCTCACCAAATTGTTTATGGTAGAGGCGGATGTTTCAAACTTTGTGCTATGGATGGTCCTGTCCCAACCCGCTGCTTCTGATTATCACCTTCATCTGTGTGCTTTTTACTTGCAAAAACTCACTCTGGCTGTGATGAATTATGACATCTTGGATGAAGAACTGCTGGCCATTAAAACAGCCTTTGACGAATGGTGCCATCTTCTGGAAGGTGCTAGGTTCCCAGTTCAAGTTCTGACAGATCATAAAAACTTGCAATACCTAAGAATTGCCAGGCACCTGAACCAGTGGCAAGCATACTGGTCCCTCTTCTTCATGAGATTTGAATTTATTCACTTTCTGGCTGGGTAAAAGGAACAGGAAGGCAGATGCATTATCATAAAAGGGTGAATACTACAAACCTGATGAGGAGAGTATGTCCATGATTCTTAAGTCCTCAGACTTCATTTCTGGCACCATAGCTTTCAGCCCGTTATCCTCCATCCACTATTAGTTACCTATCAATCCCTTTGCCATCCAAACCTATCAAGTCTTAGACCAGGACAAGACCTCCGCAGTCTTCATGTTCCAGAATGGGATCCTACATCAGGAGGTATGCATCTACGTGCCTGAAAAGGTCACTTGAATTTGAGTCCTTCAATTCTGCCACAATGTTGCCCTAGCACAGTTTTTCTCAAATATAGCCATTGGGGGGTTTCCTCCAGTCATGACAGTCTCTTGGGCAGAGATGGATGAGGGGACAAAGCAATGACCGCTCCCTGCAGAGCCTAGGGGATCTGGGGGAGAACTTCAGCCCCCCTCCCCTGATTCAGCAAGAGGCTCTGGGGGCTGGCTTCAGCCCCTCTCCTCACCACTTCAGTGAGGGACTCCGGAGGCGGGCTTAGTCCCCACTGCACCTGGCTTCAGCAAGAGTACTACACAGGGCTCCCATGATGCTTCAATTGGAGGCTCTAGCAGTGGGCTTTAGACCCTCTCCCACTTTGTTCCAGGCTGAGCACTTTCCTCAACTCAGGAAATGACCCACCTGTTTGTGAGCAACAACCTTCATCTCCACATCTTGCCTACAGGTATGGTATCTGACCATGGATCCCAATTTATTTTCTACTTCTGGAGAGAATTTCTATGCCATCTAAGTATTGATGCCCTAACCTCAACAGCTCTTACTCTAGACTTTGGTTCCTGATGCCTGCTCTGGACACTATCCATAATGGCTCCTCCAGACATTGGGGTAGACTGCCCTTGTTCTAGTCAGCTGACAGTTGGGGCCTGATCCAGCACTCCCTGAAGTCCATGAGGGTCTTTTCATTGACTTCAGTGGGGTTTATATCAGGCCCCCATTCTGCAGAACACTGTTACACTGGTATGCATAACTTCACCATCCTATAGTGTTCTACCTTCATCTACCTCTCCCCTTTTTGGGGAAAATGTTCCACTTTCAAAGGTGCTTTCTTGTGAAATTTATAACAGCCCTCCAGTCTGACTAATATTTTGTTACATCTTTGTTTCTGTACTGCTGTAGTTCACATTTCATCATCTGTGCAGTACCCCATGAATTTTGGCTTCAAGGAGTCACATATTAGGTAAAGACATGTTACTATGTAATATCAGGAGTAGGCCTGAGCCCTGTAACCAAAGCACCCCAAACTCTGATGGGAGGGCTTCAAAATCTGCAGCACAAATCAGATCTGAATTTTGAGGCTTGGGTCCATCTCTACCATGTAGTTGTAGTTAAATGAATTATTTTAATCTTCTAACATAGGAAGCAAATGATGTGGTAATTAGCTAATTAGTAAAATCATTAATTAAATTAATTATTGTTTGTACAACACGTAGAACATAAAAAACCCTTTATACATGATAAGTAGTGTTAATTAGTTTGAGAC
The DNA here is from genome assembly GCA_007922155.1 of Mesoclemmys tuberculata. Classification (NCBI taxonomy): domain Eukaryota; kingdom Metazoa; phylum Chordata; order Testudines; family Chelidae; genus Mesoclemmys; species Mesoclemmys tuberculata. Next base: position 3,177,668 of record ML675619.1, read on the forward strand.
CTACCAGCTGCAATTTCTTAGCAATATGAAGACACAGTCACTCCATACACTCCATGGTAACTACCATGTTAACCCTTCTTAGCTAGAATTGTCCACATCCTCCAGTGCTCATTCAAGCAAAATGCTCTTAGAAATTAGTTAAGTTTTTTTTTTTTTTAGGAATGCAGATCACAGAATCAGGACTTATGTAGGTAAAAAAGAACAGGGAAGGCACATGGCATAAGTAGGATCTTCCCCACATCTAGTCATTCATCCAATCTGACAAAAGCTACCACCTCTTCTCTGGACAGGACTGCATTGGAACATTTGTGCTGTACTGTCATGTCCACAGATTCCCCATTCCTCTGAGTTTCAGTCTGCCTGTGCCAGCCACCAATGGAAAAGCAGTAAAGGGATTTATAGCTTCATATATTCATTTGAGACAGGATAAATCCTCCAATAATTGCATTTGGTTAAAGGTTGCATCACTCTTTTTAATCTGAAGATTACAGGAGTTATTCTTGGAAGGATATCTTTCTATCTATCTGACCTATTAGGTCTGATCAGAAAGATAGATATGATCCATCTATCTGATCTCATTCTCTCACACCATAGCAGACCAGCTGTCACATTTGCACCTTTTCATGATAGATGAAAGAATTAAAGTTTACCATAAAGACTTTTGTTTCCAGCACAGTTCATATAACTTCTCTTCGATATTTCCAGTATTCTTCAGCTATGAATAGTTATTCAGGCCCTGATCCACATAGGTACTTAGGTGCCTAAGTCTCAGGTTTAGTCTCCACTGTGATCCACAGAACTCCTGCTGCAGCTTGTAGGTGCCTGTGTTTCTGCTTCTGGGCATGTATGCAGCTGCCTCACTACAGGCATCTGAACATCTGTCTCCTGCCTAAATCATTGCGGGACTTATATATTGGGGGAAGATGACATCCATCCACTTAAGTCATGTGTGTGGGGCCTTATCTGGCAGGCAGGGTCAGAGATTGCCTATCAGATTAGATCCCATTCAGATTCTGGCCAGACGTGGAAGAGGTGGTGGTGGAACCTACCTAATTACCTTTATCCTAGTTGCTAGAGCACTCTCCTGAGTGGTGGTAGACCCCTGTTCAAATCCTTTCTCCTGTCTGGTAGATAAGGGGGAATTGTAACTGAGTCTCCCACATCTCAGGCAAGTGGTCTAACCATTGGGCTAAAAGGTATACAATGTGTAGCACCACCAACTCCTCTGTCCATTTCTGTGTGGAACGAGGCAGGTGTCTAACTCCTTCATGCAAGAACCACCCGAGGTGCATCAGCCACCTGACTCCAAGAAAGGGATTCCCCTTTGCGCCTACCTAAACAGAGATTGGCGCCTCCCTGTAGCCCAGATTTAGATGCCTATCTCTGTCAGAGGGGTGGGGCTTCAGACACCCCGCCTTGGTCATCATCCTGTGATTTTCTAGGTGCCTAAAAGTCAGGCGCCATGATGCTGAGCATTTCAATGCAAGTCCCTTTGTGGATCCAGGCCTCAGTACCTTAAATATTTTTCACTCCCAAACAACTTCATATCTGTAGACCTTCCACTTAATTTTGAGTATGACTGCATGTAACATCTTTCTGAGTGACTCATAGCTCTTCATGCTGTCAGGAAGAAGTAGCTCCTTTAAGCTGTGAAGAACATTTTACTTTTTCAAGGCTGCTCTTCATAAACATGGAATGTGCCTGATTTTTTTGTGTGTGTGTTTTTCTAAAGAATGCTACAGGCTAAAGGCCAGATTGAGGCACCCTTGCTTGTGTTGAACAGTTCTTTACTCCCTCTAGCACAGCCCCCCCACACACCCGCCTCTCCCCCCAGACTTCAGTGAGACTTTTAGAGGAGTAGGGAGTGACTCAGGTCATATCTTCATTTACAAACTTTGGTTGACGTAAGATATGTCTGTGTATGGCTGCTGCAGTTAGTATATCACTTGTGCCTGTGCATACTTGGCTGCTTGTGTCGGCACTGCACGTCCTCACCAGCAGACCTTGTGTTGATGCAATGGGCATGTATTCCAGTGTGCCACGCACCACTGTCCATCACAGTGTCTTTTGGGACGCTTTCACAGTGCGTTGTGGAGTAAAAATGAGTTGCTCACAGATGATGGCAGTAAGGGGTCAAGTTCCCATCATGCAACTCTCTCCATCCCATAAAGCCATCCATGGCGCATAAGTTTTGCGTTGTTTTTTTTTTTTAAATCCCACAAACCCACATGGCACTCTTCTCTGTCTGCCATCTCTGACAGAAACGTGGTACCCACAGAGCTTAGCACTATTGTCATGAATGTTGCAAATACCAGATGCACAACCCTCTGGTATTTGCGGATTCGGAGGCAAAACTGCAACAACAGGGGATGTGACTGCATCTTTGAGGACAGATTGCTGAATGATATAGCGAAAAACAATTCAAAGTTGGTGGTGGCATTCAAAGAATGGCTGCAGACAGCTGAGTGCTGTTTTTGGGCCCAAGAAGCGAGCACTGACTGGCGGGATCACATTGTAATGCAGGTTTGGGATGATGAGCAGCAGCTGCAGAACTTTGGGATGTGAAAGGCCATGTTCCTGGATCTGTGTGCTGAGCTCACCCCAGTCCTTCAGCATAGGGACACCAGAATGGGAGCTGCTCTGACAGTTGAGAAGTGAGTGGCAATCGCACTAGGAAAGTTTGCAACTGGATTGCTACTGGTCAGTGGGAAATCATTTTGGAGTTGGAAAATCCACAGTGGGGGATGCTGCCATGCAAGTGTGTAGGGCAGTGGTTCTCAGCCTATTTACTATTGTGGGTCACGTCCAATACTACCTGCATGGCCCTGAGGATGTCACATGGGCCATAGCTGAGTGCTCATTGGTCTGTGGTGGCTCTCATAGGTCAGCATATGTGAAGGTGTGGTTTTCCTTGCGGTCCCCTGGCATGAAGTGGCAGGGATAGGGATGTGGCCCAGGATGACACAAGGAATGTTGGGGAATATGGGGACCTGCTACGCTAGAGTTTTCCTGTGACTGTGAAGGATGGTGTCCATGACTGTTGGACCTGTAGGTCAACAAGCATCTGTGGCATCTGTGTTTGTTGTCTGAGAAGCCCCATTATATCCTGGTGCATCTCCCTCTCCTGTTCCTGCCAGGACTTCTGGAAATTTCTCCTGTCTGCTCTCTCCTTCTCCATGCTGTCTGTGAAATTAATCCTTCAGGCCCTTCGCTCACGGTCCGATGCAGTGTTGGCTTTCAGGATCTCACTGAACACGTCATGCTGAGTCCTCTTTTTTTCCTCCTGCTCATCATGGTAAGGTGTTCTGTGGGCATGGAGGGGGCACCCCTTGAGGGCTCAGGGGCAGCAGCTACAGATAAAACAGACAGGTGCATCATTGGATTTACAGTCACAACACAAAGGGAGTGAGAAGTTTCAAAATTCCTTTCTCTTATTCCCTTAACATTTTTTTAATAAGGCATGCTTATTGGGACTGCAGCTTTCGAGCACCTCTGTAGAGTATCAATCTCCAGCCCCAGCCATGGTGAGTATGGCCTGCCACTGGCAGGGGAGAGAGGGAGAAGGAGGAGGGAATTAAGATTTTGGTTGCATGAAACAATAAAACTTTGGCCCATATTTGCATGCATACAAATTTGGGGCAATGGCACTGAACCCTGGCACTATTATCCACAGGCGGTGATGGTTTTAGCTCATCTCTCACTCCTGAGAGTAACAAAGGCACAGAGAGCATAGGTGCTGCTGCCATCCCAAAGCCATCCAGGCTTATATAACAGTAGCCTGTTGATTGCCAGGTTGCCTGCCAAAGTCATTGCAAACAGGTATGTGAATGTGGCCTACCACGGAGGAAGAAATAAGGCTGCATCCTTAAAAACCTTTGGGAGGGGATTACAGAGTATCTCCATCAAAGTTTCATTGAGATCTTTTAAAAGAGTAGAAGGGACATCCATGGATACAGAACAAACCATTCCCCATGTGCCACTGTCTCTGCCTAACCCTACAGGGGAATGAAAAGAAGATAACAACTCGGCCTCTGTTGTGTCGCTATCTCATCTCGTAACAATAATTAATCATCGCGTAATACTTGTTTTCTGTTAACTTGGGGGTGGGCCAAGTGCAATCTTTACATTGAAACACTGTAAGGAAAAATACATGCATGCACTTATCTGAGGTTCATTCGCTTCATTGGTTGCATCTCTACTCTGCTGGCAGGACTGGCTAGACTGCAGTGGAATCTCAAACTGGTCCTGGGTCATGGCATAGCTGGACCCCGCCTCCCCCCCACACACATTTTCTTGCCCTCTTCCTCTTGGTGTTCATGGCAGGGTCTCTGTCTCAGGCTCTTCTAAGGTATCTACAGTGGACTGCATGGGCAAGTGGGGTCTCCGCCAAGTTTGTCATGAAGCTCGTTGTAAAATAGGCAGGTCTGCGACTTAGCACCAGATCTGTTGTTGGCCTCCCTGGCCTTGTGGTATGTCTGCCATAGTTCCTTTGCTTTCATGAAGAATCACTGCTGATCCCTGTTGTACCACTTCACTTGCATCCCCTGTGCAGTCTTTTCATTGATGTCTGTGTATCTACAGGTGCTCCGTAGTTATGTCTGCACAGCCTCTTCTCCCTGACTACTCCAGGCAGGAGTGCAGAATTTAAAGTTGTGACCAAAAGAGTCACTGTCCCAGGGAATAGGGCATTGTAGTACAGCTGCTGGAGGACTTTTAGGCTTAACATAGGTCACGCTGTGTCTGCATCGAAATCAGTGGGTCAACCATGGCTCAACAGAGTAGGGGAGGTGATTTTATTGTATCACTGTAACAGGTCACTTACGTCAGCTGGAGACAAATTTGAATGTGGATATAGACATATGCACAAATAGGTCAACACAAGGCGGATTACATCCACCTAACTTTGTAGTATAGACCAGACCTCAGTGTGAGTGAGGGAGGTCAGAATCTGACCCTAAATAATAACTCCCAAACTCACGTGAGCAATGATCACAGCAGAAGTAATGGACAAATCATATCAGAAAAATTAATTCTCTGCCTCTCATATATGCACACGTACAATCCCAAAATTCCATTCACACCTAAAATTAACCTTTTCTGACATTCAGGGGTGTTAGAGGCCTCCTTTATCTCCCTCCTCCATGAGGAAAATGGGAAAGGTCAATCCATTTCGCTCCCGATTTTAGGTGCATACAGATTTAGGTGACTAATGTTAGGCAGCCCAGTTTAAGCATTTGTCCAATAATCCTTTCAGAACTGGGATTTTAGATTTTCTTGATTTGGATTGCTTCATACAAAAAAACCCTACATACTATTTGTAAAAGTGTAGCTAAGTGCTCGATTACACTCACGGTTTATTATTAAAAATATTCAAGAGACCAAATAACCAAGCACAAACAATTTACTGCCTAAAGAAAAAAACAGTATGATATAAAAAGAGACATGCATCCCCCTCCTTTTGAGAAGCAATTCTTATCTTGCATCATGTTCACCTTACACAGTAAGTGTGCTTTTAAGGTTCTCCCTATAGATCACCTCTATTTATAATAGACCCTAAAAACCCTTTATACATCATTTAAGATTCAACCCACCAGCTTCAACTTGTTTCTCTGGTAACATGAGGTATCCCTCTTATCTTTTGTTTTGGACACAACATTCCATACATGAAAGCACCTCCTAAGCTTGTATTAAGGGCAGGACAGTAACGTATCTTGGCTTTGACAGGCTTTATCTTTGCTAATGCCAAAAACTACATCTAGCTTTGCAGAGAACTGTGGGACATATGTCGTTTGATAGAGGTAAGCAAAAATGTTCAGGTAACTGCCAACAATGGCTGGATGTAATGCAATATTAATTATGGTGTGCCCTACCAATACATAATGACATCATGCCCTGCACGTGATATGGAATCTTTGGACCAGTTAGGCTAAAGTTCAGAATTTAATTCATTTTTGAAAAGTTTAGGCCAATATTTTCAGAAGTGGCCAGTGGATTCAGGTTCCCAATCTGAGACAGCTTAAAGCAGCCCCCTTAAAGCCCATCCAAGTTGCTCACCCAAAAATTGAGGCATCCCAAATCACTGGCCACTTTTGTGACTCATGGCCTAATTTTTTTTAAGTTACATTAAAACCATTATTTAAAAACAATTGCCGCTAAGAAATGTCAGCTGTACGACTTACACAGTATGTTCGCATTTTATGTGTCTTATGTTTCAGCAATAGTTTTCTTACCAGATGGGCCTTTTTAGATCTTTTGCTTCTTATAGAATCACAGAAGTTAGAGAGAGAAAAATCCTTTCAGCTGATCCAATCCGTCTTTCATTCTCCCCACCATCCCAATATTTTCCATTGCGTTGTCTGGTGTAGTTATAATGAGGTAATCATTCAAGTACAGCTTTTAAACCACCATTATAAAGCAGGGGCCAGATCACAGGCAGGTGATAATCACCATAGCTCTAGTGCTACACGGATTTGCATCAACGGAAGATCTGGCCCCGGTTGATGATGGTGCTTTAAAAGTGACTTCGGTAAAGGTGTGCTGATTTACATCAGCTGAAGCTGGGATGGCATGGTTCCTGGTCTCTTGTTACAGGATGCATGCCATTTCCCACACTGAAGTCAGGGAGAGTTTATTTGGTTCCTGCTGTGTTAGGATAGGGCCTTAGATATTTAAACCTAGGAGGCAAATCAGAGAACATGCACCGCAGTGATTTGCCATGTGAAAAATACATTTGTCATGGGGCACTGATCACCCCAGCTGCACTTTGCCCACGAATCCTTCTCCGTCTGGACTACATTTAAGGCATGCCTCTCAATTTGCCAAGGCCCAACTACAGGATACAATTGTGCCAAAGACCCAGGTGAGGGACCCCCAAAATATTCATGTAAGAAGCTTAACATGCTGTGGAATTGATTCATTCAGTGGAAATGACGCTTTTTCTGACCTGAGCTTCATGAGTTTTTATTTCTGATGTAAATCGCTTTCACCAATGGAAGCAGGGTGACATCAAATTTGTAAGGACATAGGTAACTTTGGGACCCAAATTAGTGACAACCCTTGAAATGAAGGACAGCTGAAAAGCACATTCTAATGTTCTAACTTTCAAAGAGTTGCCACAATCACAAAAATATTTCATCCCTCCCCCCCTCAATAGATGGGAAATTTGCACCAGAGTTACGCTGCCAGGATGCTTGACAAGCTTAAGCTCTTGGGAACCATTAGGGCCACAAGAGGTAGACTTGCCCAGTGGTTAGGGCGCAAGCCTGGGATTTGGAAGACCTGGTCTCAGTTCCCCACTCTGCCACAGAATTTGTGTGACGCTGGGCTTGTTACCTACTGAAAGCTAGGAAGGGGGTCTGTGGAAAAGCTCTTGGTGCTGGCTCTGTAGAGGTCACTCTCCCTCTCCCAGATTTGGTCAGTCACAGTATCAATGGCTTGCCACTCAAATTAAAAATGTTGTGCTAGAAAAGTAAAAATTCACTGAAAATTATTGGTCACCTATAGCCAAAAGGATCAGAGTGCTGTAGGGGCTGATTCTGATTTGGGGGTAGTTCCATTGGACCACATCTTGGAGCAATGCCAGTTTACCCCAGCTGAGGATCTGGCCTGCTGATGTGAGTGCAGTTACTCTTGATTTACACCAGTGTAAGTTCCAGAGGGGTAGCCATGTTAGTCTGTCTTTAGCACAACAGCGAGAGTCCTGTGGCACCTTAAAGACTAACAAATTGATTTGGGCATAAGCTCTCGTGGGCAGAAGCCCACTTCCTTGGATGCATGAAGTGGAAACTGCAGTTTGGTAGGTATATATACACCTACGTGCAAGGATGGGTGAGTTACATCACAGTGAGGAGGGCGAGTGTTAACAAGGTAAATTCAATGAGGGTGGATGAGGCCGTTCACAACAGTTGATGAGAAGGTGTGAATGTCAAAAGGGAACATTATTTTTTGTAGTGGGCTAGTCACTCCCAGTCTCGAAATCTAGTCTGATAGTGTCAAGTTTGCATATGAGTTCCAGCTCTGCAGCTTCACGCTGGAGTTTGTTTTTGAAGTTTTTTGTTGAAGTATGGCAACTGTCAAGTCTGTTACTGAGTGTTCAGGGAGATTGAAGTGCTCTTCTACTGGTTTTTGAATGTTACCATTCCTGATACCAGTGTAAGTGAGAGGAGAAGCAGGCACCCTGGGGTTCTTTTTGTGAAACTGCTAGGGATACTAAAATTATGATGGCATAGCAGGGTACACCCAATGAGATGTTTTCCTGCAGCTCCCTTTGGTTTTGGAAAAGGGAAAACAGAACTCATTTCATCATAAGCGTCTTATGAGACTCTTAAAAAGACACTACCAGGTTAAAAACCAATACATTGAGGCCCCAGTTCAGGAAGGGACTTAAGAAATAAGGCACTAATTTTTAACAGCGAGGGGAATTAACCATTGGAATAATTTACCAAGGGTTGTGGTGGATTCTTCATCGCTGGCAATTTTAAAATCAAGACTGGATGTTTTTCTGAAAGATATTTTGTAGTCCAAACACAAATCAGTTCAGGGAAGTTCTATGGCCTCTGTTATACAGGAAGTCAGACTAGATGGTAACAGTGGTTCCTTATAGTCTATGGATCTATAAATATGCCTAACCTCAAGGTGTAACTTCCACCACTTTTACACGGGTGTGACTCCATTGGTTTCAGTGGAGGTACTCCTGTTTTACACCATTTTAAAAGTGAAAGCAGAATCAGGCCCATTATCAGACTGTAACCTCCTGTTTACTGAGTAGTGAAATGCAGTTCCCAATCACTCAGTTCACTTACTGTGTAGCTTCTGGGGTTTTCTGTCTTCTCCCCCCCCAAAAAAACTGAAAGTTGTGATATGGGTTCTTTGAATGGAAAGTCACTTGCATCTAGTAGCATATCTCCTGAGTTTTGGAACATAAAAAATCAGTGTTGGTATCTCTAGTCTCAGTTTACTCTGTGAGATCCCTGGGCCAGATTTTCCCCTCCCATGCAGGCAGAGGCCTAGGAGAAGGAGGGACACCTTATGGAAATTGTCCCATATTGTTTCCTGGGGGTCAGCAGAGGTTCAGCCCCCAAGATCAGAGATGCGTGCCAGTTGGGTAAACTAAAAGCCAATGAAGAGAGTGGGCTGGATCTTTTCATGTAGCTCCATTACAGAGATTTCCAGGAGTTCAGGATCTGGCCCAATGTGTTGCTCCCACAATTATATTTAACTGGGCCATTACATTTTTCTAGAAAATTTTTTGAGGTGTAAATACTTTTTAAATTGTTACTTCAATAATTTTGAAAATGTAGCCTCTAATTTCCACCCCCTCCACCGCCCTCAGTATAGGCTCCCTGAAGCCCTTGGAAATCAGTTTTCTCTCACCTGTGAGGTCTCCTACACTGTCTTCACCATTGTTGATTATATCAATATTGGTACTGAGGCATATGTCCTGCTCCCTAACCTGTACAGTCAGAGGTGACTGCATCAAAATGCAAAAATGGAGACATCTGGGGGTGAAGAAGAGCACTTGAGTTTCTTCAATTGTACAGGGACCAAAAATATTTACTCTTCCCTTCTTCCAGGCCTGCCGACGGGGGAGGAAGGGGAGCAATTGCACAGGGACCTGACAATTTCAAAGGGCCCAGGCGGATGGGGGGATAGCTATGTATCTTCCTCACCTCCACTTCCCCTGAGATCCCTACCGCTCACGTTGTCTGCCCCTCCCCTGAGCCGAGTTTATTTATTATGCGCCATGCAGGTTCCTAGGCGGCTGAGGAGGCGGGATCTGCTACTCAGCTTCCCAGGTTCATCAGTCATATCCCTGGGGAGTCCAAGGGACCCAGGAAGCTGAATAGCAGATCCCGCCTCCTCAACCACCTGGGAATCTGCATCGTGCATAATAAATAAGTAAAAACTTCTGGGGGAAGCCCACTCAGACCTCAGTCATCCCTTTCTTGGAGGGGGCGGGGAGGCATTGACTGCTCTGTCCTGTCGGCTGGAATTGCTGTCGGGGGGCCTGCCTTCCTCAGGTTCATTCTCCTAAACACTTTTAATCAGAACTGAAGATATATCACCAGCGCTGACAGATATTCCTGCTCAAAGATGGGGCTCGAATGCAGGTTTATCGATTTGCTAAGAATGCACGTTGTAAAAACCAGAACTTTTTTTAGAAGGGATAGAAAATAGATGTAAAGTAAGCGACTGCGTGCGTGTCTTCAAGCCCTGACGTCTCAGTCTGTCAGTGCCCTCGCTCACTGTGAGCTTTGGAGAGTCAGAATCCTGAACAGCAGCACAATGCTAGAAAGGATGTGCCAAGCTCTGCGTCACTAAACCGTGCAGGATTCACCTTCCACAAGTGATCTGTGCTAAGGATCAGCAAGTGTAAGGACAGGTGCTGCTTGCCCAAAGCGTTGACAAACAAATACCAGCAGGTGTTCAGGTAAACAATAGTGAATAATGCTTTCCAATGAATCTCAGAACAAATCAGACTGATCCAGTGGCAGAGTTACATTGGCTAGGGCATACATGAGCCCCCACTATGCAAACATTTGTATAAGAAGCCCGTAAGTCAACACATCACAGCTATGCATTTGGCTCATGCAAATAAAAACACATTTTTAAGGTATTTTTAAACACCTACCACTTTTTTTCTTGACTGGGTGCGGGATGCTGATTCTTAGCTGCTGCAAGGCTGCCGTGTCAGAATCCTGCAGTGGATTTTGATGCCGCCTCTCAGTCTATAGTGGGTGGAGTTTTACTGTATGCAACCTGAATGCAGCACTTCATGATGGGAACAGGCTTTATTTTGTCGGTGTTTCTTTGTTTTTTAAAAAGGCCTGCTCTAGTACATTTCTTTTTATTGGATTTCAGGTAACAGGAGCAAAAAATCTGTGAAAAAATCCTTTAGAAATGGGCAAGATTTAAGTACAAATCGTATCTAATGCATAAGGAAACCAGGCAGAACAACACTCAAATGCTAGTAATGAAATCAGAGGACAGTGGCATCTTGTAGGCTGTTCATTGAAGAGACATAACTGTGACCTGAAATCCTAAGCGAACATCAAAACAAACACCTTTTCACCGCCACAAGACTCTGATTGCTACACTTCTCTTAAGCCCTCCTTGAAGTGAAGAGCCCAGGGCTGGCAAATGCTTAAGGTCAGCCATAAAAAGAACAATAGTACAGCTGTTCTCTGGAAAACTGGCCAATCAGCTATGTCTTTCTCTCTCTCTGCCCTGGATCACTGTGCATTTATAAACTGTGTTTTATTAGCTCAGTTAAATGGTAACAAAACCCATGAATAATTACTATCCCATAAATGTTTTAAAACTGATTAGCTGTGATATCTAGGGGATGCGTACCATGTGCAGGTCCTTCATAGCCCCTCTGCAAGTTGTCTTGATTACTCTGTGTGTAGTCCATGCCAGTTATATATGTGTAGTCCAGTGTCTGTTTCAAAGCTGATAGTGGGCCGCAGTGAATCTGGAGTGTGCACTGACATACACCATTTATTGCACATCTTGAAAGCACAGTCTCCAAATATTTTACAAAAGGAATTTAATTATAGGCCGTCCACCTGTGAAATGCCGGAACCCCTTTTCATTGCTCAGCTGAGATGAAAGTCATCCTGGTTTTTCAAACCCCAAGAGTTACAAAGCATCATGATTAGGGTTATATGGCAGGCTGGGCCTAAGCAGAAAATCCCAATAGTGCTGAAGGGAGAAAGGTGAAGAGCGAGTATCTGGTCCATAGTGCTCTGTTTTTGGCAATTGCAAGCTCCTGTATGTAGCCATGCAGCCAAAGGCCAGAGTCCAAGGCGGATATGAACGTCTTGTGTCATCAGAGGTGGGTATGAGTGGGAAAGTGGTGGAGATGATTTATATGGGGAGTTGAGTGGGAGGGGATGTTGGGTGAGGGTGCATATGGGAAAGGTAGTTCCCTTTGCCACTGCAGGGCTTTTCACTCTTCAGGACTTTTATGCTTTTAAAAAAAGAAAGAAAGAAAAGAAATGACCAGGACATTATGGCTAGGATTTTCGAAGGAATCTAAGGGAGTTAGGTGACAAATCCAGTTGAACCTCAATAGCCGTTGGGCACCTAACTACTATAGGTCCCTTTATATATCCCACTTCATAGCTTTATGTGATGGACTTTTAAATGGACTGGCCATCCAGCAGCTTGGGGGCAGGAGTGGAGGAAGGGCCCACTTTAAGGCGTAACTCCTGCCCTTGGTAGGCCTGTAACTGCCTCCAGTGGCTGCTGACTAGGAATTCAATCCTCAGAGGTGCTGGAGACCCTCAGTTCACTCTAATTTCAATGGGAGCTTCTGTAGCTCAGCATCTCAAGGGCTGAGGCCAGAGTTTTGGGACTGTGGAAAGTCTCCCTGCCTTAAACCTATAGAACGGATGTCTTGTTCCTAGATGTCATTGCAAGAGAGCCTTATAAGTCAGGATTTTAGAGAAGTGTTGTGGGCCAGATCTTCTGTTGGTATAAATAATTATAGCTCCCTGGAGGTCAGTGGAGTTGCATTGATTCATACCAGTGAAGGATCCAGCCCAGTATAGTTGACAAGTCTCTAGATATTTTAATTTAATTTATCTTTAACAGGCAGGAGTTTAGGATAAAATGGTACACTGGAGGCATTTAAAATGAGGGGCAAAGTTCTGCCCTCATATCTTGGCTCTGAAATCCAGCTCTCACAGCAGGCAAGTTCCCCACTGAGAGTTCCAGATGTATTGGGAGGGCAGGATATTGGAGTGAAGGGCTCCAGGGAGGATGTGGGATTTGCACAAGCTTTGTACAATAATATTCTATATACCCTCCTGTATATTCCATACAACGTGCCTGATGAAAACTCAACTTCACACAGGCTGATTAACCCAGGTTGCTGACTATCTGTGATTTTTCTTGCCAGTTAGCTGCTGTTAAATGGGCTGGACATATGAATAAAATGTTATATTTTAAAGTATCGTGGATGTGTGTAGATCAAAAGATGAGTTGTGCTCCTGACATTAATAATATATACGTGAAACATTTGCTCTGTACTTGATACTGCTATGCAGCTTTCTTAGGAAAGTTACAAAAATTTTGCAGACGAAAAACTTCCCATTGCTGCCATAATGCACAGAATACATTTCAGGGGAGAGGTTTAAAGTTCACCTGGGTATTTCCCTGATCCTGGGGCTGTATGGCTACTTCCTCCGTATTGTGTTAAAGTAGCATGAGGGCTGCCTTAATATATGCCTGCCGTGACCACAGGGGAGCAACAATAGAGTCAAGGAACATTATATTGCTGTGGTGTTCTGGTCATGCCCATTTACCTGCAGGTACTCATCCATTCCCTCCCCCAGGCCTGCCGTACACTAGAGTGTAACCCTATAGAATTTGAAAACCTGATAGAACTTTTCACCAAGGTTCTGAATGTTTCAGGAAATATTTATTTGGGAATCACATAAGGCATGGTTTCAGAAATCATTGCTTTTTAAAGTGAAAAATATCACTGAATATTCAATTTAGGCCTACACCCCAGTTCTGAGGTCTATCTCTCAGGTGGGGTGGACAGTGTGGGAGGTACATTTAAACCTCCTTTGCATCTGCTGGGTCCTGCTGGAGACCTGTCTGGCCCCTGTACAATTTAAAGCAGTCCCTGAGGTGTTTTAAGTTACACCAGCTTCCGACATTCAACTCTGGATTACTTCACTAGCCTAGCATAGCTGGTATACACCATGCCCTTTCCCACGTTGTGATGGACTGTGATGGAACCCCAGACTGTTAATAAACTAATATAGGCTCAGATGCCTGTGCACCTGTGAGAAGTATCTGGCTTAGTGGGAACAGCTTAAAAAGGAGCACCCCAGCTCAGTTGGTGGAGAAGAGCAGATCTTCAATCTTCAGCTCCTGAAGAGAGGACAGGACTGACTGGAGGCAGCTCCTCCCCAGTTGACAGATGGCTCCTCCCTGAAGAAAGGGATGGCCAGAGGCTCATGTACCTTGAGAGAGACACATTCCCCACTATTACCTGCAGAATCAGTTAATTCCCCTTGTTTTATGTTCGCTGACTACCACAGCAAGGGAGACACTTTAGAGGGAGGGAGACAACTGCAGGCCTGGAGCAACCATTGGCTTGAGGTCCCTGACAGGGAGAGAGTTCCTATGCTATGCCTGACCACAAGGAGGTGCTAGTGGTGAGTCAACCCCTTCACACACTCCTACTCCATCCCTTACCTGCCTCTGAACGGAGGGCTGCAAAGGGACATGATGTAGCCTCACACTCTCAGGGTTTATTCCTTTATGTTTCCTTCATTCTGCTGGAATGCAGTAAGGAGGACACAGAAGGGGAGAGACCAGGGGCCCATTTCCGTCACTAAATAGATGAGTTTACAACTTGTAAAAAATAAAGCAAAGGCGATATTAAATGTGCTGTGCTGTAAGCAAGGTCAGATTTCCTGGAACTGGATGCTTGACAAAGCTGTCTTGCCAGGATTCCATCATCTGTGTGTTAATCCAGCATTCCTGTCTTCTCCCAAATCCCTCTCACTGCCCAAAGATTCTCTGTGCTCCAGGACTCACACTTCACTCTCTTTGTATGAAATCTTGGCAGTATCTCCCTTGCTTTCGCTCTAGCCTCTGCTTCTTTCTCCTGCTGCTGCTGGATCGCAGCTCCCCTCCCTCTCTCTTACAAAGCCCCCATTCTTTCAAATGCAGAACATACAGCACTATTTCTCCTTCAAACCACAAACCACTCCCCACTCCCACCTTTTCTTTTATAATCCATGGGCCCGAATGTCCCTTCTTTTGCAAAAAATCATGCAAGGCAAAGAAGTCACCTCAAAAGTGCATACATGGCAAACTGGATAAGCAGTAGGTGAGCAACATTGCATATGCCTTCTGCAGAGTTAGGAAAGAATGGAGAGTTTAACCAATGGTCCACTAGCACTGATTAGATCCCTGCTGCAAGAACCATGTCAGTGATGGTGAAATACTGGGCTAAACTTTGGAAAAAATTAAAAATGTTTTTGTTTTCATCCAATTTTGCAGGGAGCCAGGGCAGTTTGTCAAATAACAGATAACCAAAAAAGTTTTCAGTTTGGGGGCTTTTAAAAAATTAAAATCAAACATTTTTGAAAAAAACTTCTCTCACTTCATGAATATTTACATTTTTTTCTAAAGTCATTTTCCATCAAACTGAAGTTCTGACAGAAAATTTTCAACTAGCTCTCATTGGTAAAAGAAATAATCCCCCCACAACAGGGATGCTGGCCAAGTACTGTAGACTCTGTGCAGTACAAGTAGGGCAAATACCCCGTGGTTAGCACTGACACTGTCACAAAACCAGATTTGTAGGTGAGTACATGCATAAAACTTTTCAAATTGGCATCAAGGCCAGTCAAGGTACAGGCACTGTCCAGCCCACATCACCACACACACTTACCCTAGAATCATAGAATATTAGAGTTGGAAGGGACCTCAGGAGATCATCTAGTCCAACCCCCTGCTCAAAGCAGGACTATCACCTCCCTAGGTAACCCATTCCAGTGCTTCACCACTGTTCTATTGAAAAACTTTTTCCTAATGTCCAGCCTAGACCTCCCCCACTGCAACTTGAGACCGTTGCTCCTTGTTCTGTCATCTGTCACCACTGAAAACAGCCTAGCTCCATCCTCCCTGGAACCCCCTTTCAGGTAGTTAAAGGCTGCTATCAAATCCCCCCTCATTCTTCTCTTCTGCAGACTAAACAGGCCTACTTCTTTCAGCCTCTCCTCATAAGTCTTATGCTCCAGCCCCCTAATCATTTTTGTTGCCCTCTGCTGGACTCTCTCCAACTTGTCCACATCCTTTTTGTAGTGGGGGGCCCAAAACTGGACACAATACTCCAAATGCAGCCTCACCAATGCCGAATAGAGGGGAATAATCACTTCCCGCGATCTGCTGGCAATTCTCTTACTAATGCAGCCCAATATGCCATTAACCTTCTTGGCAACCAGGGCACACTGCTAACTCATATCCAGCTTCTGATCCACTGTAACCCCCAGGTCCTTTTCTGCAGAACTGCTGCCTACCTCGTCGGTCCCCAGTCTGTAGCTGTGCATGGGATTCATCCATCCTAAGTGCAGGACTCTGCACTTGTCCTTGTTGAACCTCATCAGATTTCTTTTGGCCCAATCCTCCAATTTGTTTAAGTGCTTCTGTATCATACCCCTCCCTTCCTGGGTATCTGCCACTCCCCCTAGCTTAGTGTCATCTGCAAACTTGCTGAGGGTGCAATCTACCCCCTCTTCCAGATCATTAATGAAGATGTTGAACAAAACCGGTCCCAGGACCAACCCCTGGGGCACTCCACTTGTGACTGGCTGCCAGCTGGACATGGAGCCATTGATCACTACTCGTTAAGCCCTTTGCTCTAGCCAATTCTCTATCCATTTTATAGTCCATTCATCCAACCCATACTTTTTTTAACTTGCTGATAAGAATACTGTGGGAGACCGTATCAAAAGCTTTGCTAAAGTCAAGGTATATCACATCCACCGCTTACCCCACATCCACAGAAACAGTCACCTCTTCATAAAAAGCAATCGGGTTGGTCAGACATGACTTTCCCTTGGTGAATCCATGTTGACTGCTCCTGATCACCTTCCTCTCTTTTAAGTGCCTTAAAATGGATTCCTTGAGGACCTGCTCCATGATTTTTCCAGGGATTGAGGTGAGGCTGACCCTATCCCTATTCACCCATCCTGACATGTACTATCATAAGCACACGCTATGACACACTCGTGTAGATCACTGTGGATGATGTATTTGGTATACTGCCTGTAAGCAGTAGCCCTGATGCAACTCAGGCCTGTCAGAGGAAAATATTTGTCCCTGCACGTGGGTTGGCCATACCTCAAGCATATGATGCTAGGATTATTTTTACTGAAATTAAAACTTTTTTCATTTGCTCCAAGATCAACCCTGGTGAACTATGCACAACTCAAGCCACAGGCATCAGTGTGGACTCAGGAGCCTACCTGCTCCACAGTCATTTCTGAGATGCAATGTATGGCTGTATACATATGTGACCCAACTTTTCAGAAGTGCTCGCTCTTCAAAACTATAATTGAATCTAATTGGAGCTGCAGGTACTAAGCACCTCTGAAAATCAGGCCTAAAATGGGAACCAGTCTGTTTTTCTGAATGTCTGGATTATCAGCTTAAGCAACGCATGGTGGATGGGAATGGAAAGATTGGCATCACAGGCCAATGTCCTACATTCAAATTGACTGCTTCCCATCTCCAGCAATAGTGAATTCATCTGTGTCTTTCAGTTGAGGTCCAAGTGAGACATACAATGGAGCAATCATAGGTGCCCTGTCTACAGAGCATGTTCTCTCCATTGGGGCTGATTCTCCTCTCACGCTGGCCAACACAGGTGTAATTCCAATTTTCTGTGAGTTAGTCCTGGTTCTCACTAGAATAAGTTAGAGTAAACTCAAGTCCCGTGTCTCCAGGGAAAGCAACTGCTGAAAGGTAGGTGCAAGTGCGAGGTCCAGTGTGAACAGCAGCAGGCTCGGAACGGGGAGAGGAGCTTTGAATCATTTCAAATAGTAACCCACCCCACAGCTGTCACCAGCCACACTTAGGCTCAACCTCAAATGAGGAAGGGGTGGATCTATTTGGGATTTAGCAGTGAATCATCTTGAAAAAGGAAACAAAATCTCTGTGCCACTGAATACTGGTCAACATAGCAGTATCTGACAGTGCCACATGCACAAAAAGGTTGAGAGTCGAAGGGGCCATACTACCAAGAGGAGGAGATGGAAGGAGACCAGTGCAGGTATAAATGCCACTGGCAGTTGTCACCACTTTGCTGAAGCACACATTGGTTTGGGAAGAAAAAGGTTTGGATGGATCTTACAAAGACTTAGAAGCAACTTCTGAGAGACCAACTCCACACCATCCATTTACATCTCACCACCACCGAGCACCAGGCGGCAACTGTCATGAAGCAGCGGGGCAAAGTGGAGTCCTCTGTGGCATGGAAACACCATCTGGTGAGTAATGACTGGTCTCCAGTGATATTCCTTTCCTTCACTGACCATGTGCATGTAACTACACATGTAATGCTACTGTACCTCCCCTGTACTGATGTCAAGCTGCACTGTCACTCCTCGGTCCTTTATGTTGCCACTTATTTTGTTTTCGGCCACTAGTTACATGGGGCTGCTATAGTTAATGTGACTTGTTTATATGGTGTACTTGGTCCTGACTCTCACATTGATATGGTATGGCTTTAGATTCATCCATACTGCATTAACTCCCTTTGGTTGTGTATCCGTAATCCATTGCTGCATGATGGGAGTGCAGGGTAACGGCAAGATATTTCCATGTTTCCTGCAATCTGACCTACAGCTCAATGTGTATAAGTCTATATTTGTCCCCTTTAGCATCCGGAATCCCATTACACCCAGTACTCCAATCATTTCTTCTGAAGCATGCCACCACTTTTTCACGTTGCATTTAATTTGTGCTTCTCATGTAGGTGGTACAAATGCTGTGACTGCTCCTTGAGCTACACCCAGCTGTTGCCTCATGTCCATTTCAACAGAGTCTTCTGGTTGCCAGAGAAGACATCATCAGAACTATGAAAGCCTCCTCTTGCAAGTGACACCATCCAGTGCTGATGGCAGAGAACAAATCAGGTGGGACAACTTCTATTGCTAAAGATGGTAGAAACATGCCTATAAGCTGGTATGACCATGTCTCACTTTTATACTCCTGCATATGGCTCTCATACTCAGAGTCCTCAATTGGTTAACACTGTGTCCAGACTCGGTAGAGTTCCATTGTTATATCTGCTTTTAATAATAGGTAATAATCCAGGGGGTGGTGTGATGAACCCACTTGAAATGATTCTCACAAAAGAAGTGCCATGGCTTCATGTGCTTCAAGGGATGCCTTATTATGGGTGTTGCTTCTCAGACTTTGCCTTCAAGTCATGCACCAAAAATGTAAGGGTCAAAACAGCAGTAACCTGAGTGCTGTTCCATGATAGCGTTAATGGGTGTCATTATCCATTCAGGCCAATATGGGGACTGATCTCCTTGGTAGGATTACAGGGACACATGCGTCTCAGGAAGGATCAGACCTAGTACACTTGTGGTGGGTGAATATAAGGTTTGGAATAACATCTTTGATGGCAGGAATGGGGTTGGCACCATCGATGATGTCTCCTTGGATTTTTACCAGACCGATGGCACATCTTGTTCCACCAATGAATACAAGAGCCCTGGCAGCAATACTAGTCTGATGATCAGGGAGGGGATGAAGAGATCTGGCTGTGATGGGGACATATGGCACCCTGCTAATAGCAGTGGGGTGACTTCAGAGTCTAGCTTCCAGGAGGCAAATCTGCCTCAGGCATGGTAAGCTGAGAGATATCTCCAGGAAGGTGATCATGCTGCTGTGGGTGACTTTCATATCTTGGATGCACATGGCTTGGCTGATATCTGCCAACACAAACAGCAGCTGAAGGGGAACCTTACAAGCATGTCTGTCTCCTTCAGGGATCTCCAAGAGGAGCTGCTAACAAGTCTGCTAGAGTTTGAAGACCTAGACCTCAGCAAGCGTAACGTCCACTTGGAATTCCACAGTTCACGGGAAACGTCACTGGCTCATTTTGCCATAGCGCTGTTGCACAAGCTGCACTAGTACCACTGAATGGTACTGCTGATCCATGTAGGGCATTGCCATGACTTCTGGCTTAGGCATAGCCCAGGCAGGGACCGCTGGTCTGGAAGTACTCTTTGTCTGATAAAGTTGCAGTACTGAGGCAAAAGATCAGGAACAAGGGCAGGGTCTCTTGGTGGCTTTTCCAGTACTTAACAAGTGAGCGGAGCTCCTATTGCTCTCCCAGCATTGTTGAACCTCCTCCTCCACCACAGAGGTTTAAGGGGGTTGAATGAGCTGCACTCAGGCATGCTGCATAATAACAGTTGGGGATGAATGGTGCGGACACTTGTATAACTCGGTTTATGATCACATGTGGGTGGGACAGCATCAATGTCCTTAATGTCATTTATGCGTCACTCCCACACTTCGAACTCCGTTTTCCTGCCGCAATGTGTCTGGCATGCTGCACCTGTAGAATTATCCTATTTGTGGGGTGGGTGTGGACACCTGGCTACAGTGTCACCGCTTTGTAAAGAGCAGATGCATTAACCTCATTTTAGACTCAGAGACTCAGAGACTTTAAGGTCAGAAGGGACTGTTTTCCCTGATGTATGGTAGTGGGTGGTGAGTGTGCCCGATTCCTTCTACTTCAGCATGTGGTTAGAAATATGGGTCCATAATTATCTATCACTTTTTTACTGCTTGTTAATGCAAACCAGCTGTAAAGCCCGGTTAATGGGTAAAATGAGCCAGTTTTGCTAGTTTTGTGACATCAGAGTGGCACAAAGCAGTTAGGGCATACTGGTGAATCTGGTCCATAGTTTCATAGTCCATTGTGTCAAGAAGAAAATAAAAAACTACTGCCTGGCCCCAACTTCCTTTTGCAATCACTGGGTCAGCTGCTCCTGGCAGTTGGTGTAATAGCTACATTGGGATACTGTCCATAGGGCCCATGTATCTGCCCGCAAGGTGCTCATGCCCAAAAGTTAGCTTTGTGGTTGTGACAGCACCCGCAGAACATGAGCAATGAACTGGTTTAGCACTTGCCTCTCTCTGATAGTGCAGTTGGTGTATAACTGATGGGCTGAGGAGGCAGTCTTTGGATCTGGATCCGGATTGGGATTAGGTTTAGGGTCAAATTCAAGGTATGAGGCAGGTTTGAATTTGACCACCCTAAAATCTCATGAATTGTCCTTGCAATATTTCATCCCCAAATGGTGGAAATCTTACAAGAACAGCTGACTTAAAACCATGGGAATTTTGATTGAGTCAGAATGGCAGGATTAGGGCCAATATTTGCAAGCTTTTATAATCCTCTACTGCATTCCATAAAGATAAATCTTCTGGGCGTAGCAAATTAAACTGATCATATTTCATTTCCACATAAATCAGTCTCCACTAAACTTTTCTACTTACCATTGCTGCATATCTTTCTACATAGCCTAATAGCTTAAAAATATTCAGCATTTGAATGATCCTTATTTACTTTTACATTGTAAGTATTTCTAAGGCACCCGTCACTCTGGTCTTTATATGCACAGAGCTGTTGTGAACTTCTTGTAATGAAAAAGTCATCTAATTGTGCTGCTATTGCAGTACAGGGGTATAGTGTATGTTAATGAAATTACTATGGATTTATACAATATTTGAATTTTTATAGACTTTATAGTTTTAACAGCACTCTGTGACCCATGTAATAATTCATAAAGGGCATGATACAGCACCCCTAATATTGAGTAATTCCATTGACTAAGAAACGTATCTGAATACTCATGCTTCCTTTTATTCCTCAAACGTAAGTTGCTTGATTTATTTTTATTAATAAATAATAAAACAGCCTTGCTAAATTCTACTCACCCACTGATCCTGCCCAAGCAATCTTTCAGGAGTGGATAAAATACCCTAGGCCAAGTACACAGCTGTTTATAGTACTTATATGGCCATTATTACCGCAGTATCTGAGTTCTTCACAATCTTGAATGCATTTATTCTCACAACATCCTTTACAGTATAGAAGAGCTATTAGCTCCATTGTGAAGGATGGAGAGACTAAGGGAGAGATTTTTTAAAAGGTATTTAGCCACATGAAGATGCAGATAGGCACTTAGTGGGATTTTCAAAAGCACCATAGGTGCCTCATTCCCATAATAGGACTTAACCGCTTAGACAATCCTGAAAATCCTACTAGGTGCCTATGTACATCTTTAGGTGCTTAAATACCTTTAAGAATCTGCCCCTAAGTGACTTGCCCAAGATTACACAAGACATCTGTGGCAGTGCAGGGAATTGGACCTCAATTTCCTGAGCTCTAACTCAGGGCTAGCACCCTAGCCAGTGAGCCATCTTTCCTTTTGTTTTTGATTTCAGAGGAGCGGTTTACACCAGCTGAGGATCAATCCCTTTATATGCATGAAACTATCATTATAATGATATCGCCAGATACTTTGCTAATGTAAATCGGCAAAACACCTTAAACTCAGTGTACCTGCACCCTTTGCACCAGCACAGAGTTTACTCCAATGGAGTAACAGCAGAGTGAAGTGAGAACAGTCAGACAAACTCAGACATGCTTAGTTGCTGTGTTTTTGCATAACTCCATTAAAATAAATGGGACTACACCAGTTTACATCAGTTGCGGACCTAGTCTACTCTTTGTAGCAGTCATTGTGCACTGTTCATTCTTCACAGGTATCTGATGCTGGTATTTGTGCTAAAGCTGAGCTGAATCACAAAATTCAGGTCTAGACCAGGAACAAGCAGGAATCAGAATTCTTGGCTTTTGTTTCTTTATAGATATCTGGATCTGAACTTCCCCTACATTCAGGTGTTTTTAAACATGGACCTAAAACAAAAGGCTAGATCTAATCTTCAAATTTAAGGTAACCATTGGCAAAGAAATAACCACTTTTGTGAAATGAACTTGAATGAACCCAGTGTCCCTTATAGGCCTGGAATTTGTCTGTTAGTGCCAGGGGGAGAGGGCTAGGATATACTTAAGTGAAAGGAGGAGCACTATTTATAACTGTATTTGTGACTGGGCCAAAGTTATGCCCATTAATGCCCAAATCCAACCAATGTAATTGAAATGATAGCTTTATTGGAGACACCATCAGATAACAGGAGCCTTGTGGCAGTACTTGCTCGTGCCTTTAAAAGCACAGAAGTTGTATGTTATCAGCCAGAACAGGATGAGCCAGCTCTGCTGGAGTGGCTCCCTCTGAATGAAGCAGGCAGGCTGCCAGATATCAGATTTCCTCACATTAATACATCCTAGTAGCCCAGGCTCTCTCCTTTCTGTTGGCTTGTATGCTCATAGGAGATTTCTTTGTTTATGAAAAAGGCATGCATCACAAAGGGTCTGGGAATCAATCAGAAAATCACATTTCAAATCAATTGGCAAAGGTCCAAGAGTCACTAATATAATGACCTCCACTCAGCCCACATTCACCCTTCAAAAGCTCCGAGTTACAGGTGGCTCAGGGTGCATGTCCCAAAAATCAGCAGACTCGGACTCCATCAGACCAACAGGTGAAGCAAACTCTGGGGCCAAGGTGTGTCAGTCCACACTGAGAATACCCAGTTGTCTACAGTTCAGTCATAGGTATTGGCAACAGAGAGCCCCTACTAATCTCAGTTGTTGAGATGGTGTGTAGAGAGGCTCTTTGGCAGACGGGACCCACACCCTGAGGACTTTATCGATCAAAATGAGTGCTTTGATTTGCACCTAAAAATGAGCTAGGAGCCAGTGCCATCTATGCAGAACAGGTGTATGCATTCCACAAACCAAGTAAGGACTAGATTGTGGCGCAGAGCCACAGCACTGGGTTTGGGGAGGTGCAGACACACCTCACCTGAGGGAACAGCCGAGGGGAGACCATCTCTGAAGGCACAATCCCTCCTCAAATTTCTGTAGGCAGCATGCTTTGCTGCTTGCAGTCAGCCACATCTTGGCCAGCTCCTGTAGCTGCTTCTTCCCTATCCCCTGATGGGCAATTTGTACTCCTAAGGGTGAACATTTAGGGAGTTTCTATGCCTCATTATATGTCAGTACTGCAACTGAACCTGACCGTTGCATGAGGCCTGCAAGGTGGGGACGAAGACTTCTGGTGTCTTCCTTCCTAGTGCACCTGCACAATGTGCACAAAGTGGAACAGCCACTTGCTGCAGTAGCTAAAGTTGTCCAGGGTATCCAGGGTACCCCTGTCCAGCCATGCAGTAATCCAGACTAGAGGTAGCAAAGGGCAAGTTCTTCTTTTGTTTATGCCTATGGAAATCCAGGGAAACCCCCATGAAGTCAGCCGAATTACTCCAGATTTACATTAGCTGAAGTGAGGGCACAGTTGGGGCCCTGCTCTGCAATTTACACAAGAGCCAAAGAAATAATCCTGAGTGATAGTGTGTCAGGCCAGGTGGGAGACTGATAGTCGTAATCAGACCTTTCAGAACCCAATTAATGCAAACAAATCTCCTCGAAGTACATTGAATTGCATGTTTACAACTGACAGTGATCGGGCCTGAGGCCCTGGTCTGTGCTAAGAACCTGTGTCGGTATAACTATGTTGCTCACGGGCATGGAAAACTGAGTAACGTAGTTATAGCAACTGAACTCCTGGTGTAGACAGAGCCGTACTGATGGAAAGGCTTCTCCTGTCAATATAGCTACCACCTCTTGGGGTGGTGGAGTAGCTATGCCAATGGGAGAAGTTCTCTGGTCAGCATTGGGAGCATCTTCACTAAGCACTAGAATGGCACAGGTGCACCAGTGCAGCGCTGTAATTTTATACAAGCCCTAAGAGTTTCAATAAAGAACTTTAAAAGAGGCACCCACAGTGCAGTTTCTAAGGGGCTCACATGCACAGATAATTTCTAGTGCAGATAGCTCAGAGCATGTCCCCCTTAAACTGCATTAGGAAGATGCCATAATTCCCTGCCGCTGGCCTTAGCTTTGTTTTCCTCATGGATAGGGCCTGACAATTCAGGGCAGACAGACGGACAGACAGCCATGGTCTTTTGTCTGCTAGGGAGAAAGAAATAACCCTCTTTCTGCTAGTTTTTGAATACCTCCTCTCAGAAATATTCACTGGGCCCCAGCTACCAGTTTAAAAAAAAAAGGTATAGGAAGCTAATGTCTTGTGCATGGAGTAATCAGGAATTTATCTTACTACCTGGAGGAAAAGAATAGTGAGAAGCTTCAGTGCCTCTGGACTTCTGGAAAAACCTTATGGAATTTAATGGGGATAAAACTAATAGAGATTTAAACAAATGTAATGGGGCCTTATAGAATTTAATATAGAATGAGGCCCTCTCTGTAGTTTTTAAAACCACCCCGGCAGAATGTTAAGCACAGTTCCCTGCTGCAGAACTCCTATGGGTTGGTTTGATCACTTTTCTTTAGAATGTTTATTCTCTGTTAAACTCTACAGGCCTTTCCCGCATGGGATATCTCCATGCTCAAGTCAGGTAACTGCTCAAGATCAGAACAATTTAAATGTGTCCGAGGCCATCACTCTACACCAGGCATGTCCAAAGTCCGGCCTGCGGGCCACATACGGCCCTTCATGCTTTTTAATCCGGCCCGCCGAACTGGGTCCCGGGTTCTTAAAATCGGGCCAGGCAGTCTGCACATCCAACTGGTTCGCAGCGGTTCGCGCAAACTGGTTCTTAAAATGGTATTGTGCCCGCCAGTCTGCAGCTGCGCCGCGGAATTTAAGAGTGGAGAGTGAGTTTCACAGCGGAAATTCAGCGCTGTGAGCCCCACTGTCAAGCTGCGCCGTCGAAATTGACAAGGGCGAGTCAATTTCACGGCGGAGACTGTACCCTGCGATTCCAGCTCCGCCGCCGAAATTGACAAAGGCGAGTCAATTTCACGGCAGAGAGTGGTCTGAAGTGCTGGCTGCTGGGGTGCAGTGTGTTGGGTGCTGTGTACATAAATGTGTTGGGTGCTGTGTACATAAAAGTGCTGTGTACACTCCATCCATCTGATCCTTGCCCGGCCCCTCTGTCAAATTTTACAACGCATTGTGGCCCGTGATTCAAAAAGTTTGGACACCCCTGCTCTACACAATAGTCTTGTGACTAGAAAGGGTCAGATCCTCAGCTGATGTAAATTGATGTAGTTTCACTGGCATCAATGGAGCTATCCTGACTTACATCAGCTGAGGGTCTGGCCCAAGATGTGCTAGTGTAATGAATTCAGAGAACCAGTCTGGGTCTGTTGACTATCAGCTGTTTCAGGCCCCATTTATCTTAGAAGCTACAATGAGACTTGTATTGATCTCTGCTGCATTAGAATCGTGGGTAATCGCATCCAAATATTAAAATGCATTCTCTCTAGACAGCTAGTGATGATGTTCCCACAGTACAATGCACTAGTCTGAGACCAAGGAGAGGGAAGAAAGCCGATGAAAGCACTTGTGCTTCCAAGAAACATTGTGTCATAAGCAATGAGAGAAACACTCTGTAAATATCTTCAACAAATATTGACCAAGTCTCCTCTCTCCTAGTGAAATGTTTTTGTATCATAGCGGGGATGAAAGAATGAGTCAGAGGATCAAGTGCATGGGAGATGGAGAGGATATAAATTATATATGGATTAGAGGGAGTGCAAACCGCTGCAATTTATTGTAACTTACACATCAAGTGAATGGAAAGGTGGATCTGTAGCAGGCAAAACTACAAAGGTAAGAAGGGAGAAGATAAAGTGTGTGGGCTAAATTCTGTTTGCTGTTTTACTGGTGTAAATCTGGAGTAATTTCAGTTGACTTCAGAGATTCCACATTTAGCTGAGAGCAGAATTTGGCTGTGTGGGGGGGTGTCGAGAAGAGGGCAAGTTGTTTTATCTGACACCTTCCTACATCCTCTTGTTGACTGCAACATCCCTGCCCCTTCTAGTCTTGATTCTTCACCTCCTTGAATCTTGTGAAGTTCCTTGTACCTGTAAGAAGTGGGGGTAAAATGATATCAGATCAGATCTTTCATCCCCTTTGCACAAGTGTAACTGATTGCACAAGGCGTAAAAAAGGGGAGAGTCAAGCTGTCAGTATGTAAATTAATTCATTTTACTCTCTCACTTTCTTATCCTGATATGACTTAAGATAACTTTTATGTCACCTCTGAATTTGCTCCAACATGAAAGTTAACAGCTCAGTGGTGAAATCTTGGCTGCATTGAAATCAATGGGAGCTTTTCCAGTGACTTCAGTGGGCCCCAGATCCTTAGATATAGTATGTTCCTATCCTTGTCATGCCCCTAGATTTAGTTTAGTGGTGACCTTTGGAGAAACAGGATTGTCAGTGAGGCAATGCTCACTTCCTACTCTGTGGAATATAGGCAGCAGAGCTAATCAGCTCACCTCCATAGCTGAGGCTCCAAGAAACATGTCTCTTGAGAATTTCAGGTTTTCATCTGCACAGTCTCTGGCTCACTGTCATAGCAATTCATTGTCCTCTCTTGTTCTCTAGAGGTCTGCAACTGTTCAGCCCAAAGTCTGCTAGGGATACCTCTGCAATCTATAGCAATAGCTCCCAGTCTACACCAACCACCTAGAAGGCACAATACACAGTTATCAATGATCACAGAAGGGACCTCAGAGAATTGGTGGTTTAAATTATTAGTTCGTTCTTCATATCCACACCTTTGATTCCCCACACGTTTATTGAGACTAGTAGCCTGTAGCAATATGTGATGGCTGGTCTACACCTAATATGTAGGTTGACCTAGCTACATCACTCAGGGCCATGAAAAAATCGCACCCCGGCGAGAAGTAGTTAAGCTATCCTAAGCCTCAGTATAGACAGGACTAGGTCAATGGAAGAACTCTTCTCTCATCCTAGCTACTGCCTCTTGGCTGTAGTAAATTTCTACATTGCAGTGGAAGTGTGCTGCTGTAGTATATCCAGTGTAGACATACCCTGAGAGAGTGATTAGCTTGGCTAATGTCTGCTTCATTTTACTACTGGTAATGCAGTAGAGGAGATCCCAAGACATGTTTGCCTGATCTTCAGCTGGGTGTAAATTAATATAGCTTCATTGAAGTTTGTGGAGCTTAGCTGATTTATGCCAGCTGAGGATTTGGTCCAGAACTTTAGGGACTGGCTGTTACGTAGAGTCACGCAAATGTATTGTGAATTGCTGCTACCCTTTGTGCTGTGAATAAATGAACATGACTGCCTCCAGGGGAAGGAAAAAAAATATTCCTTCCCTATTAGGTATCTCATGCCCTGGGGGAAGTGTGGCCAGCATCATGTACCCATGGGGCAATAAAGCCTGAGACTTCAACAAGTGTTCCTTTGCTGTCCTCACCCACACAGTGAGCAGAATTGCTTATTTACACTGGAATTCTGGGGTAGCAGTCTTTCGAACTGGAGAAACTGATTTTGTTAAAGGTGCCTAAGGGAGGTAGGTGACCAATTCCTATTGAGATAGGAGTGCCTAACTCTCTTAGGCTACTTTGAAAATCCCAGCCAGAATACATATAGAAATTCAGGAACCTAAGTCTATTTGACCAGGAGCAAGAAAATACCATGCTTGGTGTAAATTCAGGGTCCAGTCCTGTTCCGCCTACTGATATGAGTAGCCTCAATGAAGTCACTAGGGCTACTCACATGAATAAGGACTTCAGGATCAGGCCCCTGGCCTGCACAATAATAGGGTGCATCGTCTCATTTTAGGAGTGGGATCCTGAAACGCTTGCTCACAGCATTGCTCTCTGAGGAAGAAAGCTGCTGCGCTGCCTGAGCGTGAAAGCGGCAGGGCTGTATTTGTGACTGCTGCTTTACTGGACATAGATCACCCAGTGCAGTGTAAAGCAAACGGTGGCTCTGGGCTCATCACTCAGGACCGTTTTGTTTACACAGAGCATACAAACGTTTTATCTTCTCGCTGAGACGATTCGGAGCCAGATCCTGCCCTCAGTTATGCCAGAATATGTAGCATGAAAAAGTCATTAACTTTAGTGACTTACTCCAGATTTACCCCAGTGGAAGTGATCTCAGAATCTAGACCCATATATATGTCTGTGTATCTGTCTCCATGGCTCTGTGAGCCACATTTTCCATAACTCTGGTTTTACACCTCTGTATGGTAACTCAACTGACTTTCGTGGAATTGCTCCTGATTGACACATTGCAAATGCGAGGAGAAGCAGGCTGTGTGGAATGAGCTGCAACAAGTCAGAGCCCGGAGCTACAGAGGTGGAATCAGGCTATTGCACTAACAACAGCTGTGTAGACGTTGTGGCATGGGCTCTGAAGCCCACCACCTTCCCTGGCCTTCAGAGGATGAGTTCCAGTCTGAGCCTCAACATCTATACAGCTGTTCTGAATGCTGTAGCACAAGCCCAAGTCTGTAGACACAGGCTCTGAGATTCGCTGCTATGGGCTGTGTAGACACACCCTGTATGTCTTGAGGGGTAAGTTTATCTCCTAAGTTTAGCTCCCTTCTCTTCCTCAGTGTCTACAGGGTCAGCAAAGGATTCCCTATTCTTCCTCTCCGCTCAGCTGCACTGTGCATAAACTCAGCACAGTTGAAGGTTTGGTCTTGGGCCTTTAAGGGTCAGAATGGTTGGATTTCAGTTTTCCTTCTGTCTGACTCTTGTATTTCTTATTTCCTCTCACATGCACATTTTAGTTCTCTCAATCACTGAGGGTAGGTTGGAGAACTGCTGTGGTTATTACGAGTACTTTTTTCCCCCACCTTCACATGCTCTTGTGGTGGAATTGATCTGACCTGTATTTTGAAAATATATTGGCATGGCTAAGTTTGATGCCTTAAATGTTGTTATCACTCCTTTGCAGTTCTGACTGCAGAGCCATTCCCTGGCTCAACTGCTACCAAAAAAAAAAAAATCCAGATTCTGAAGCCTGCTTCTTTAATCCTGCTGTTAGGGAATTCAAGCAGTCCGCTTCCCCTCACTACACCTCCATGCATACTTGGGCCTCTTCCACATTCATTATCTTACATATCACTATTATGTCCCCTTTGGGGTTTCTCCTCTCTAAACACTCCTCACCTCTTCGTGCCTCTAATCATTTTAATTTCCCTTCATTGAGTTCCTTCTATTTCTTCTGTGTGCTGGCTGAAATGAACACAGTTTTCCAGGAGAGGGCATCCCACTGATTTATAGAACATGTATATTATTGTTTTCTATTAGAGCTGTGCAAATAATGGATTTTTCGGTTGGCTGGCAATTCTGAAAAATTACTGAAAAGAAATGTTCAGGTCCAAACAAAATATTTTGTTTTGATTGACTACTTTTTTTTAAAAAAAAATTGAAGTAAATGTTGAATCAAAAAGTTGTCTCTGGCTGAAGAATGTAAATGTTTCATTTAAGTTTTTTGAATGTGTCCAAATGGTAAAAAAAGACATTAATTCACCAAATGCTTCCATGTTGCCAAATCTGGTTCTGTTGCCAAAAGAAGCTTTGGTGGACAAATGTCACCCAGTTCTGGTCTCTCTCCCTTGCTTAATACATCCTAATTATTTGCTTCTTTTGCCCACTGCTTGTGAATTAAGCCAAGATCCAGTTTTTTCTTGAGTGGTGGCAGAGAACTCATCAATGTATATGAGTAGGTAAGTTTGTTCCTTCCAATGTACGATACTTTGCACTTATCTACACTGACCTTGATCTGTATGGTACATTCCTTCCCACTTCTATTAATTCAATTGCAAAATGTCCAATAGTTTCATTGGTGCAGGTTAAAGCCCTTAGCTTCCTGGCTTGGGACCTGTTAGATCTGGCTGCTGATTGGATAGCAGGGACTTTGCCTTTGAGGCAACCTCTGACAGGGATTTCATGGGTTGTGATGAAGAGCATGATGGAAAGGCAAATGGCAGGAGGAAGGAAGCGGGGTAACTATTTTGTGGAAGTTTCTTTTCCAGAGGATGGATTATCACTAGTTTGTTCTTTTGGATTCAACAAGCTTTGATTATTCTGTTGGGTTTATCAGGAAGGATCCCTTTTTTCCTCTGCATCTGGTTGGGTGTTTACAACCATTTCTTACTGATCTGGAACACCTCCCATCAAACCATGCCATTGTCCCTTCTAACTGGAATTATTATTATAATGAGCTCTCCATTGGGCTACGTGTGGTGTGTTGGAGACAGATTACAAATGACAAGCCATCACTTTAACTGTGAGGACTTTTCTGGGCCTGCTTATAAAGGAGGGGGCGCTGAGGGAAGCCATGTGATCTGGGTGGTTCGAATCAGTCAGCAGACAGTCTGGACAGAGCCAGTTTAATGCAAGATGGGGTCCGTTGTTTTGCTGCCATAGGGCACAGCTTATTTCTTCTGTCTATATGTTTTTGGGTTCTTGTGTATTATCGTTCTGACTTCTAACAAAGCAGTGTTATGCTGCAACCTTCCAGCAAGGGTATTTATGTCCTTTTATTTAACTTCTTTGAGTGTATACACAGTGAACATAACTCTTGGAACCAGCTGGAAGCCACAGCTGGTTCAGAATAAGTTGGCCCACCTGTCAGGTAATGGTAGCCAATGGAAGCCTATTACACTAGTTCTTCAACAGCTGCACAGGCATTGATTTTGATTTGTAATTCACTATAAGGCCTGAGCCTTGCCTACCCATGAAGCTGTCTCATTCCATGCTCCAGGTCTCTTGGGGAGCCTCGGAAATATGTTGAAAAGGTTGAAATAAAATATGGAGATGATAGATATCTGCTGCTAAAGGGCTTTTTAATTTAGCAGACAAAGGCATAACTTGATCCAATGGCTAGATGTTGAAGCTAGGTAACTTCGGCTAGCCCCACAATTTTAACAGTGGGGCACTAATCATTGGAACAGATCACCAAGGGATGTGATAAATTCTCCATCACTTGAAGGATGGATGGGAGCTTTTCAGATTGAAATCAGTGGGAGCAGAATTAGGCTAACAGTTGGCATTTTGGAAACTCCACTCAGTCTTTAAATTCTAACTGGATGTCTTTCTAAAGAGATGCTCTAGTTCAAACAGAAGTTAATAAGCTTGATGCAGGGATCAAAGGGTGAAATGCTATGATCTGGTACATGATATAAATGATGTCAAATTAAATAATCATAATGGTCCATTGTGGCCTTAACATCTATGAAAAAAATACTCACAAAACTTACCCTATAGAGAATAAGAGCCTTACTTTACTGGGTAGGTGGGTGGGTAGGTAGGGTTTTTTTTAATTGTACCATAGAACTCTATGGCAGGGATATAATTTCATGTTAAAAACTACAGAATGGTTCAAAATCTATAGAAATGTCATTTTCTACTTATTTCGATAACTATGGCCCTAATCCTGCCAACATTTAAGCACATGTTTTTTTGATTATTAAGGTAGAACATTATGGATAGATGAGGCAGGAAGTGTGAAGAGAACAGAATATATGAGAATTGAGGTCTGCTGTAGGACAACGTTGTCCTGAAGACTGGATAGCTAATTCTAGCTCCTTCTCATGGTAGCTTGGTAGAATCTGAAACCCATGAAAACCATGATGGATTTTTTTCTACCAAAAATGTTTTCCATTAAATTTCCCTTAACATAAAATGTGAATGTTCTTTCTTAATCGCCAGTTATTATTGTTAATAAACATCACAGTGAATTATTTTTATTATAAACACTTAGAGGAAAATAGCAATACCAACAGTGTTTCATTTTAATGTTATTACATTGACATAAATATGTACAGTTTCCTTATAAGACAAATACATTCTTCTTCAAAGATACCCTATTGTTCATCCTGAGTTGATGGGCTGGATGCAGAGATCACTGGCTGAGGTTCTGTGTCCTGTCTTCTGCAGAAGACCAAACTAGGTGATCATAATGGTCCCTTCTGGCCTTAAACTTTATGAAACTGAGAGCTGTCTTCATACCTCATGGAGCTGACAATCGAAGTTACACAGCACCTGATACAATAAGGTCCTAGCCCATGACTCATAGGCACAACATAAATATGAGTAAATAATAATAGTAGCTCATCCAAGGAGGCTGAATAAAGTGGGGTCTGGACATTAAGGAAAGAATGAGTGTTAGCCTTGGGCTATGCTTAAAACATATACCAATGTAGATATGTTGGTTAAGGGGGGGGGTGTATTTTATCTAACACAGCTATGCCACTATAAGCCTTGTTATAGAGTCACTTATACCAGCATAAAAGTGACTTTGCTGGCATAGCTTTTGTCTTTTGGGCAAGCAATGTAAGCTACATCAGAGGAAGCACTCTTTTGCTACTATAAATTGTTCCTATTGTAGGAGAGTTAGCAATACCGGCAATGTGGTATAGTTGTGCCCGCAAAACTTTTCCGCAGTAGCCAAAGCCTAATTACAGTGCAAGAACATAAACCGTATGCTTTGTTAAATGGAATTCCACATTGTGCCACTAGAGAGAGCCTGTGCTGCTGCCAGGCTGCCTGAAACAGCTGCTCTGTTTAACTCCCATTGAAGTAAATGAAGGGGAGGGGTTGCAAATACATCTCAAAACCTTTTCCTCTTACCGTAAGTCTAAACAATAGTATCTTACATGCACGCTTTCAAATGTACATACAAAGCACACAGATGTAACAATTAGAACAAACCAAGCTGATGAACATTCTGTAAGTAACAATGACAGCTTTCTTGGTATGATAAGGAGTCTGTTTTCAGACATGCTCTGTGGAACACACCATTCTGTGTCACGACTTCATGTATAAGTACCATCACTGTTGCAATGCAATCTCAAGGCAGGCTGATGTGACCTCACAGTGCGACACAGAGTTTTATTTGCCGTGCCAGTTGTTCGCTTTTTCCAGGATATCTTTAAAAACCTGCAAACATGTAAGGTCTATACTGTGGCTGGCGAGCCCCAGCCCATATCTGAATGTGTATATGGAATGGTCCATGCATATGGGAGTCCCTGAGGCAGTCTGGTGGAGGGAGAGCATGGCAAACTAAAGGATGCAATGTCTTAAATGGGGCCCAGTATGCCCTCCCTACCATGCTGGCTCAGGTCCGTTGGCCAAGAGGCAGACTGAGGCTAGATCTAGTTTAGTGCCCCTCATGCTACGCTCTCCCAGCCTCACACTCAGACCGTCTCATACACAGTTGTGTGAATGCATTGTGTGTGTGTGTGGTCGGTGAAATTACACTGTTAAAAGATTGGCGAGAGGCAGGGGTGAATCAGGACCAGAGAGCGCAAGGGCTTCATCACAGGTTCACTGCCCCTTTAAAGGGAGATGAGCCCAGCTTGACCTTGACTGATCTGCTGCCTCCCAGATGAAGCTGTGGGGCTAGGGGTCAAGTGATAGCCTGAAGGGGACCTGGTCCATCTGAAGATCAGCAAGAACTCAGAGGAGCTAGAGAACTGCAAGGAGGCTCCTTCAGTAGGCCTTGGAGCAGGGGAAAAACCTAGCTACTAGGTGCCTCTCAGGCCTGGGGAGTGAAAATTTCAGGAAGCAGGAAGGATCCTGCAGGAGTTCCTGGGTCAGGGCTAGGACAGGGTGAGGGGCTGAGAGCAGTGAAGTAAAAACAGCTGTGAACTGTAGCCCAGGCTGAGCAGAGGAATTATTTTATTTGGATATTTTGCTTAGTTTTCTGGTGAACCAATAAATTGTGCCCTGAGGCCAAGCCTGAAACAGACTCTGATGTGGCATTAGTCTTTCCTGGGCTGGCGAGGGAGCACGGTTGTATACAGACTGGCATCGTGAGTGGCCCCTGCTTCGGTCACAAGTGATGTGGGAAAGTGCTCAGGGCATAAAGGCGAGGGCAAATCTGTTTAAAAAAAAATCGGCAGAACCCCTCAATGTTGGGGACTGGTGGCAGCCAGTCTGGTGGCAATCAGGTGGCATTTTTCAAGTACACATGTCACAGGACACAAAATGTGTGAAATAAAGCTCACAGTCATCTGTATCTCTGGGACATCGGAAACGACTTCAGTTCCTCTCTTGCCAGGGTGGTATCACATTACTTTATGTTGTAAGTGTTAGCTCAGTCGCAGGTATACATGTACGCAGCGGTCTGTCTGTGCCTCTGTGCAACTGATAATGTGTGTCTCTGTGCCCATGTCTGTTTTTGTCTACCTGTATGTACTTGTACCGCTTGTTAGCACATATATCTACATCATAGTACTCGGTGCATAAAAGTGTGTGTGCTTGTGCGTGTGCATGTGTATATGTCAGTGTGTGTATGTCACTCAGTTGTGTTAGTGTGTGCATGTATGTCTGACAGTAGTACAAGTGTGCAATTGTGTGTCACTGTAGTCTAGTGTGTGTATGTGGGCATATGTATCTGTCTTTATGGGTATGTCACTTTGTTAATACATCTACGTATGTGTCGTTGTACTCTATTTCTCTTAGTATATGCATGCATGTTTACAGACTCCCAACAGTCCCAGGTTTCATGGGACCATCTCATGGGGCTGGCTAGGCTTGGTTCCCTGCTCTGGACATTGTGACCTGCTTCTCCTCCTTCCTCACAACCCCTCCCCTCCTTGTTCTTCCATTTGCTCTTTGCTCCAACCCAACTCCCCTTCCCCAGGCCTTTTCCAGCCCCTCCTATCTCAAAACCTACCATGCACTCAGACTGTTCCAGCCATGTCCAGATAGTCCTGTGAGACTTGCTTTGAAACCCCCATCACTGGACACCTGTTGTATTAATTTATGAACCAAGAGTGTGAACATAACCCATTCACTGGCCAACATTTAAACAAGTTCCAGGGTTTGGTGCACAGAGACCTCACACCACTTAGTACCGTGGCAAACACATTAAACAACCTTTTAACTTTTTATTAAAGATAAAGAAAAGAAGGAAGAACAGTTAAAGCATCTGAAATGCAAGGAATTAAATAAGGCTTTAGTTTTAACAACATCCATTGTTCCCTTTCCCTTTAGCTGGAGAGAGTATTTAGAAGGATCCCCTCCACCCCTCTTGTTTGGCAGTGTCAAGAACTGAGAAAAGTTAGATGGGATGGATGAAGCTGTTGTTGTTGCTGTTGTTAAAGTCTTACCCTATTTCATCCCAGGTGGTGTTTGGGATTCAGTTAGAGCTGTCAGAGGTGGCGATGTCATCTGTGTCCCTCTCTCTGGCCTCATCTGGTCAGGACATCTTTCTGGATCAGGATGACGAAGGCCTGGAGAGACAGTGGGTGTGGCAGCCATGATGGCCAAACTTGCTCCAGTAGCCAATTTTTCTCCCAAAACTCTTTCTCTAAGGACCCACAAAGGGAGTGATGGGTGGCATTGCCCATCCCCTCATTATTTTATTCACCAGTTAGTCCTAATATCTGACACATCAACTTAAGTTCATTAATTTCCAGACTTGTATTTTCTTATTTCCAAGCTTGACCTTAACAAAGTCCTTGAGTTATATCAGTAGGCCTTTTTGTTTGGATTAATTTATCCTTTCTATCTCCCCTTCATACCTTTTCCTGTCAACATTTGTTGTTATGGCGTATTGTGACTTCTCATGAACTTTCATGTACTTTTACAGTTGACCTTACAATTGGGATAATTTTGTAGGCCCAACTATTAAACCACTTCCCTCTCCTTGGGACAAGAACCATCCTGCTATAGCCAGTGGAAATGTGTGAGGAATGTGTTTATGCTTAGGGTGATTGGAGTTTTGAAACAGGAATATATTCCTTTCTTAATGGCATGGGGAAGAGATGTGAGGGGGCTTGGTGGATAGGAGATCAGGTGGAGGTTTGCAAGAGATTTTGCTAGCTTTGAGGCGTGGTGTGTTAAAAACTGTGTTACCATAAAAAGCCAATCACTTCAACTTATAAGTGGTCATGCTTGCAGGCTAGGGGGTTCTGTAGGGAAGCATGTGATCTGGGTCTTCAGCAATCAGTCTGCAAAGAGCCAGCCTAGAGCAAGCTGGGTTGAGTTGTGTCTCTTTACCTTAGGGAGAAATCTGTTTTGTGTCTCTCTGTTTTTGGTACTTGTGTGTTAGGATTCTGGATTCTAAGAAATAAAGTAGTGTTACCTTGCAACCTTCTAGCAAGAGTATTTTATGGGGGCTTTTTATGTAACTTCTCTGCATATATGCTGGGAACATAACATGAGGAAACTTGTCCCTGGGATTGTGTGAGGGGTTTGACAGCTGAAGGAGGTCTGACTGGAGGTGTTTGACTGGGAAGTGCAAGACAGTTTATGCAGTTAAGGGGTTGGTTTGGGGGCATTTGTCATTGGGAACTTACAGGTGAACATACCCTTTCATGTACAAACCTTTCAAACTTCCCGCACTTCCTAGCTCCCACACCTCTTTGATGCATGTGCCCATTGAGGGGGAATATAGATGCTCTCCCCACCAAGGAGTGACCAGAAGACATTTTCATCTGACAGCTGTTTGGTGTGAAGCGAGTAGGGGTTTCACTCACTGTAGTTGCTACTGATTTTTTTGGCTACATTAAAACAACCACCATTGCTGCTAATGAATTTGGAACTCTCTGCCCAAAGGACCAGTTCTCAGTAGGCCTGGAGAATGAACTCAACTCTGCCCTCTAAAGGAGCTTCTTCCAGAACAGGTTGGAGTCACATTAGCAGGGTTGTGTGGGGGATGTTTGCTCTCTTGCTGACTGCGCTGTGTCTATTCTGTGGCTAAATGAAACTCTTCAGACTCAGTCGTTAATGCGGCACTTTCACTAGCACAAAATCTCTTTGAGAAGAAAGATGATTCTAAGCAGAGTCTTTTCCTTTCAGGGTTAAACTACCCCTATTAGGAGCCACAACCAAGTGGCATCCTGGTGGCGCTCCTCTCAAGCTGTTTCTTACAATGCATGCAGGACCCGTGCCAAGTCTTCCTTCTGGGATGTATCTGAGCAATCTGTATCTTCCATTTCAAGATTCCTTGGGCCGAGGGCCAGAAAGGCCGCAGAAATACTCAAGGGGACTGCAGCTGAGATCAGAGAGAATTTTCTTATAGGGCTGCTCTGGAATTCTGTGATTACACTGCAGTATGCTGCTGCCGTGCAATGCTACTGTAACATGACCATCCTACAGAATGAAGGGCAGACAGAAACTCTTTCTACTGCTCCTCATAGTGCTTATCTGTTCCTCATCCCTGGGGTGCTGGAGCCCCTGACTATCATCTGCATACTGCTGGCACTTCAGCCCATGTTGTCTCAACCACGCTCCAAACGACTTCACGTATGAGTGCCATAGGGCGCAGTAATGAACCTCCTTGGAACAGTAGGGAATTCTGCTTGCGCAGGGAGTTTGTTCATTGTGAGCTTCTTTCTAATTACTCTGCTTCTGACAGTCCTTTTGTTAT
>ML675619.1:3215932-3296212 GCA_007922155.1 Mesoclemmys tuberculata
GGGTCTGGAGTCATGGATCTTTCTAGACCATCCCATATTAATGTCAGTGAACCTTCCACAGTTATCAACCAGCCCCTATAGCATCATGGCAATGAGGGATTGATTTAAATTAGTGGTCAATGAGATGTCAGATAACTCTGCTCAATCAGTTTATTAATCGAAGATAGCCCATACAGAAAGGCAAACACACACTGGCACAGTTCAGGGCAGCTGCAGCGATCCAGCAAGGGCATCCACTGTCAGGCTTCCAGCTGCCCAGCTGTTGCCTCTTTTGGGTGGAGACCCACCTCTCTCTCCTTTCTGACTGAGATATTTTCAGGCTGCACGGTTCCCTGCCTTCACTGTGTTATTCCCAGCCGAGACATGCAGCCCAAGCGCACCTGCTCGTTTTCTCTTTGGAACTGGTTAACCGTGTGACTTCCCACAGTTATTGGCATGGTTCTTTTTATGCAAACCTATTTTATTATTAGGGTAAAAGCATTACAGAGAAAACATATTCAAAACAATTAAAGAACCCATACACATGCTAATAAGCTTACCAGAGATCATGTCAACTCTAACATGGGCCCTGGCTAGAGAAGTCCCTCAGCACTCCAGCCAAGCAGTTCCTTTTGTGGTCCCAAGTACACCACAGCTTCAGCTCAGAACAAGCACACTCATAAAATGTTTAGTCCTCTTTTTATACAGTTTAACCTGGAGTTTCCAGGAGCAGGTAATCAGTAAACAATGGGGCTCTCCTTAGGGCACAGCTTTAAAAGACTTGCTACAGAGTGGAGTATTTGAATTTCCCTCTTCCCCAGTACTTTCCAGGAAATGCACTTTACATATATTGTTCCAAAAAGTCCTTTGAAATTCCATGCACTCCCACCATTGTACATAAACATTTGCATTTTTAACACTATGAACTCCAAAGATGTTACGTGGTAAATGTTAATTCAGTAAGGTTTGTCCAGGATATTGTCAGTCTGTCACATATACCAATCTGGGATTGCAGTTCACATTGGTTCCAAAAGTCTGGGCTCACTTCTGCCCATATTTACACCCCCTTTGTTTACAACAGATTATTAACAAAAATCTTTCATCCCCTTTCTTAGCTTGTTTCATACCTGTTGTTCAGGGTCCTGAGACCATCAGTACCAGTTATTTCTAGCATCTTATCTAGTTAAAGATGCCTGTACCAATTATCCCTAAAAATAACCAACCATGCCTAGCACAAGGATTATACTGGGCATTGCTTTGACAAGTTTTGCATACACAAACAGACTGTGATAGAGGGCTGGGTGAGAGCAGCCGAGTCAGCCCTCTGCCCCTGGAACCCTAATTAAGGGGGAATGGGATCCAGCTGAGGGAGCCTGCAGTGATTGGGCTAATGAAGCAGATGCAGAGCTTATTAGCTGGGCATTTGAAAAGATACCAGGAAGGAAGGACAGGGGGATGGAGGGACAGCAGACCAGCCAGAGAGGGAGACATCAGAGCAGGAGGATGAGCTTTCCTGTGGCTGAGCCTGTGAAGCTAGACCTGATGTAAATTGGTGGTGGTGTATGCTGAAAATAAAGAGCACTGGTGTGAGCACTGAGTAGAGGCCTCTGAGTGGTGTTTGGGAGCAGAGGTTTGGAGTGGGGGGGATTCCGTGCAGACCTGCTACACATGGGGGCTTGTCTGGGACCTGCTGAGCCATTGCAAGAGTTGACAGCCAGGTGATGGAGGAGATCCTGCAGTGGCTGGTGAAGCGGCAAGAGGAAATGCAAAAGACAATGCAAAGCTTCCAGCAGGTCCACCATAGGGAGAGGCAGGCCTTGGTGATGTGGTAGGGGAGCAGTAGAAAAGCCTCCAAGAGTTCATTCAGGAACAGGCAAGCACACCGTGGCAACTTCTGCAGTGAATGGTAAGCCTAGGGGGAAGAGGGAAGGTAGTCAACCTCTCAGACTGGGATTGGGATTCTGTAAAATGGGCCCAAGGGATAACCCAGATGCCTTCCTGGGTACATTTGAGTGGGTAGCCGTGGGTGCTGGGTGGGACTGAGTAATCTGGGCCCTACAGTGGGCACTTTACCTGGCTGGTGAAGCCCAAGCAGCCTACATGGCCTTGAGTGAGGAACAGGCCAAAAACTGTGAGGGTGGCTATAGACTCATAGGTCAGAAGGGACCAATATGATCATCTAGTCTGACCTCCTGCACAAGGCAGGCCACAAAACCCTACCCATACACGTTTATAACAACCCCGAACCCATGATTGAGTTATTGAAATCCTCAAAAGTGAGATTTGAAGACCTCAAGCTGCAGGGAATCCATCAGCAAGCGACCCATGCCCCACGCTGCAGAGGAAGGCGAAAAACCTCCGGGGCCTCTGCCAATCTGCCCCGGAGGAAAATTCCTTCCTGACCCCAAATATGGCGATCAGCTAAACCCTGAGCATGTGGGCAAGACTCACCAGCCAACACCCAAAAAGGAATTCTCTGCAGTAACTCAGTTCCCATCCTATCCTTGATCAAGTCAGCTTGTCCATGGAAAATTATCACCACAACTTTGCATGGCCTGGTAGACAGGAAATGTGTGGCCTGGAGTGTTTGCTCAAAGATTAATGGACTGGGGAACCTGCTGGCTGAGACTGGACACTCACACTGTAGGTGAAATAATGGACATACTAGTCTTTTTTTAAACAGTTTTTGCACAGTCTGCCTGAAAATGTGCAGGTATGGGTCAGGTGGCATAGCTGTGTATGGTAGATGCAGCAGTGAAGTTAACCGAAGAATATGTTGAGGCAGACTTCCCCTGGAGAGGTCAACCTTCCAAGGCAAAGGGAAGGAAACCCCAGGAACCAACGCCTGGGAAGGGCCCAGAGAGAAGGAAGCCCTAGGACCCTCCAGCAGAACCGGACCCATGGTCTGCTGGCAGTGTGGACAGCCAGGACATAAAAAGGGGGAATGCCCCCAGATGGAATGTGGCTTGGCCAAATTTTGCGGCTGGACTCAAGCCAGGGGGTGAGAAAAGGGGTCAAGGTTGTCCACCATCCTTGTGAGGGTGGGGATGAGAGCCCAGAAAGGCCTCAGCCTCCTTGCTTATCCATGGGGGCTAGTAAATCCACATGGGGTAATCCCTGAGGTGGTGATGAGCCTGAAGTGTATCCAGTGGGATCAGAGGCCTTGCTGGGGGGCCCAAGTGCCCCTGGAAATCTGGGACAGATTGACTGGAAGCAGATCAGGGTAGTCACGGGGTTACCATACACGGTGGTGTTAGGCACTGACTGGGACTCTGTCCTGGAAAGGAAAGGACATAGGGGATGGGGGCCCGGCAGGAGAAGGGAAATGGGGAGGTCCCCCATGTAAGGGGCTGGAAACTCTGGCACTAAGGAACTCTAGTAGTGGGGAGGACCCCCAGACAAGGGAGCCTAGACCAGGCGAGGACAACAGAGGAGAACCCTCAACGCAATGCCTGAAAGGGGAACAGGAGGAGAAAGACCCTGGATGACAGAGTCCAGAAGAAACCAAAGGAAGGGACAAGGGTGGCAGCTAACATTGGCCCCCTCAAAAAGAGCCAGCAGAGCCCCAAAAGAACCGCAAGAGAGGGTTGGCCAGGCCACATTTGATGGGTCTAGGGAACAGGAGATGCTGGTGGTTCTGGGGAAAGTCAAGGTGGACCCTGGACCCCTATCTAAAGACAAGGGACAGAAGGAAGGGGGACAACCTTGAGGGTGTGAATTGTTTGAGGACCTGTGAGTGGTAGCTGAGGCATAGGGCCATCTGCCCCCCATGCAATGCACTATCTGCAGCTGGGGTGTGAATGAGCCTCAGTGTTATCCCTATGAGTCACCCCATTGAAAGGGTGACACTTCCCCATTCAGACCCTCCGGCTAGGGGAAGAAGGAGGCAGGTGATAGTGAACCTAACAGCTCATAATGGGGGAGATGTGTGACAGAGTGCTGGGTGAGAACAGCTTGAGTTAGTCCTCTGCCCCGGAGTCCTCGTTAAGGAGGAATTGGATCTGGCTGGGGGAGCCTGTGGTAAATGGGCTAATGAGGGAATAGCTGTGAAGCTCATTAGCTGGGCATGCTAAAGGATACCAGGAAGGAACTAAAAGGGGGGGCTGGGCCGAGGAGCCACAGTAGGAGGGTGAGTTTCCCTTAGGTCTGTGGCAGAGTCTGTGAAGCTGGACCTGATGTAAATAGCTGCTGGGGGGCAGCATGCTGAAAATAAAGAGCACCCCTGTGAGCACTGAGCAGAGGTCTCTGAGCGGTGTTTAGGAGCAGAGGTTTGGAGCAGTATGGAGGACCCTGTCTGAAACTGCTATACAGAGGTTACATGGAGTTCACCTGCATACTTCTATACAGTTCCCAATAAAGCTTAGGATCAGTGCCAGCCATGCTGGGAGGATGGTTTGCAGTGTTATACAACTGAGCATAAATTCATCTGGATGTATATGCTGTTGGCTAACAATGGAGGAATACCCCTTCCTGTTACATACTTTGTTCTGGGGGCGGGGGGAGAAGAATAGACACATGCCCCTTCTAATGCTCCTATGCAGTTTGGGAAAGCCATCAATAACCTTCTGTGCATTGCCAACCTTTATGATGCAGTACGGCAGCCCCCTCTGAATAGTATCGCAAACTTCCATGAGAATAGCCCTGACAGTTGATCTATGACCAAGCAAGTTAGCTTCTGCCCAGTAGGGCTGGCAAGCTTCCACAGGGTGATGGCAACACACTTCTCCACATGGAGGGGAGCTGTCATATAGATGTTTGGCCACGGCAACTCTGGGGTGAGCTTTGCACAGATATCTGGAAAGCAGCCTACTGCAGGTTGATAAGGACAGCTGGTCAGCCTAGTTCTATATCGCTATCTTGTCTCACTAGCGAGGTCTTAACTGACCAAGCCCAGAAGTGGCAGCTCATCAAGTGAAACTGTTCCAGATAGGTGCTCTGAAGAATTAATGCTTGATTTCATTCTCCTAGTGCTTCTCCACCTATAGCTGTGTTTTTGCAGTATCTAAAGCCCTCCAACCCACCAACCCAAATCCC
The DNA here is from genome assembly GCA_007922155.1 of Mesoclemmys tuberculata. Taxonomy (NCBI): domain Eukaryota; kingdom Metazoa; phylum Chordata; order Testudines; family Chelidae; genus Mesoclemmys; species Mesoclemmys tuberculata. The sequence continues at coordinate 3,220,946 of ML675619.1, forward strand.
TCTGGCTGCACAGTTGCCCATACACGTGTATTTCTCACATTTTTCAGCCTGTTTGTATTAATGACTGTCATGATTGTTGCACTCAGCATGATATCCTCTATGCAGCCTGAGAGCAGTTTGAAAATGGCACTGACAAAATACAGATGATTTAGGGAATTTCAGGAGAGGAATCATGAGAGTTAGTTTGCCCCCAGTCCCAAGAATTCCCATAGGTTCCAGTACACATCCCACAATGCACTGTAAGAAAAATCCCCAAATGCATAGAGCAGAGAGGCAGAACATTGCAGCAGGAGACACAAGTCCAGAATGCTGCACGGTTAATTTGAAAAAGCTCAGAGCTGTGTGGACACAGTGAATAACAAGGGAAGTGCCTTAATTTGGCATAACCAAAATGATGTGTATGCACTTCACATCAATATATTAATTTGGTGTACTTAGAGAAAATAAACCAGTCTGATTTAACATTCCTGTGGAGACATGCCCTAAGCCATTCAGGATTCCACATGCTAGGGCTCTGGAAGTGGAGAAATATTTGCCTGTAACAGTCCTTTTGGCTTGCTGTGTTAGAAAGGACCCACAGCATTTCTATTTACCACGGAAGTATCTTGGGTACAGAGCAGGAATATTTAATGTTCAACAGAATTGAATGCCACAGAGAAGCTCAGCAGATTTCCCTTGTTTATGGAGAGGGGAAAGACATCGACCAGAGCCACTCAATGTCTCTGAATCATGCCCTGGCCTGAGGCTTGATTAAGAGGGATCCATGATCCTGGCAGCCATAGGGGATGTTGGGGACCATTTTTTGTTATCTTGTCAATCGTCTTGCTTAGACAATGGCTGTCAGACATTGAACAGTAGCTTGCAAGGTCTCTGGTGTCAAGTGATGGTTTCCATACTGCTGTTTAGATTATTGCCTGCTTCACGACGGGTGGTAGGTCGACTCCCCCTCATCAAATCATGTGCTGGCAGTTTCTGTGAGTAGGAATTCCCAAGAACTCCTGACTTTCCCTTGCCTTCTGGGAAGGGCAGAGGTCTTGAGTGACAGCTGGTATCCATGATTATATCACGGCTTCCATGACTACTTCCAGTGTGAATTGGGCTCATTCATTAAAGGAGGGTACTGTGGCTCTGGTGTTGCGTTCAGTTTGTTCTTGATGGCCTATGAGTCCATCTTTAGAGGTAGCTGATTGTGACCCAATGACCTCTTGAAGACAACTGGTAGTTGTATAAGGGATACAGGAATCCCCGGGGCCTGGTATTCACAAATTACTTCACCAAAGAGGGTCGTGTGAGGTCTCTACTGAAATCTTGTGGAAGGAAATGTATGTGTGCAGGTATATATACAATTTTATTTATATATATATGTCTGTGTGTGTGTGTGTGTGCGCGTGTGCATACATATACTGTGTTTACATATTATGTCATTAAGGACAAGTCACTCAGGGGTAACATGCCTTTCAAACAGGTTCTACCAGACAGCAGGTGGGAGACACTTATCTCCCTGGTTTACCATCATATATTGTGTTTACAATGGAAGTCTATGATGAGTTGGGGTCAAGTCATACACCCACAGCTGTGTACAGCATACAGTATCAGTGTCAATTAAAACTCAGGTTCAGTGGAAGCTACTTCTCTTCTTCTTTCTCCCTCCCTCCCTCCAGGTACTTGGTCTGTTTTCTGGGTCCCTCATAGCAGGGTGATGGCTACCTCGAGGCTTTCTGGTTCCAAAGGCCCTCTCCTGTCCAACAGTATCAGTAGCTTCTTTAAATATATGTGTGCAAGTTCATATAATATGTGATATTCCCCAGTCCTTATACCTTTTTTCCAAAGCAGTCACATGTGCCCAAAATATGCTTAATATGCTTAGCTAGTGTATCATGAGTAGTTCATAATTTGGGAGGGGACTACAGGGATCAGCTGATGGTCACTTTCTCATTAACTACTCATGTAAGCACCTGATGTCACGTTGTTCTACAGGGTCAGATGACCCAGACCAGTTAGTCTCAGATTCACCATTATCCACCTCCACGTGCACACTAGGTGAATTGGCTGACTGTAACCATTGGTCTTCCATGTCAGCACAGCTATACACACGGCCTGGATAAACATTCATGGATCATGTCAGTGCCGTGTGCAAGTTCGGCCCTCTCAGTGATTTTCCATTTACTGCTAAGAAGCCCTGCTCCCAGAATCCTCTAGCACTCAGATTTACTGAACTTGTCCATGCTATATTACATAGTAATTCAGCACCATCCTGACAGTCTATTGGCATACTGAATCAGATGCTAATTAATAGATTGCAGGGAGTTCAGGAGAAGAAATTGACAGGAAGAGGTGAACAGAGGGAAAGGAAACCCTGCTTACAAATAAAGAACAAAGGATTGGTTATCTCTCAGAGAGTAAGAGAAAGAGGTGTCCTGGCATCACAAGAACGTCCATAGTGGATCAGACCAGTGGTCCATTTAGCCCAGTATCCTGTCTTCCGGCAGCAGCCAGTGCCAGATGCGTCATAAAGAATGAAAGGAACAGGGCAATTATCGAGTGAACCAGCCCCTGTTGTCCAGTCCCAGCTTCTGGCAGACAGAGGCTTAGGGACATTCAGAGCATGGGGTTGCCTCCCTGACTATCTTGGCTAAGAGTCATTGATGGATCTATTCTCCATGAGCTTATCTAATTCTTTTTTGAACCCAGTTATACATTTGGGCTATACAACATCCTCTGGCAATGAGTTCCATAGGTTGTGCATTGTGTGAAGAAATACTTCACTATATTTTTTAAATCTGCTGGTTATTAATTTCATTGGGTGATGCCTGATTCTTGTGTTATGTGAAAACTGACCATTTATTCCTTTTAGTTTCCTAGCTTTTAACCATTTACTGGTCCATGAAAGGGTCTTCCTTCTTATCCCATGACTGATTGCTTAAGAGCCTTTGGTGTGGGACCCTGTCAAAGATTTTCTGAAAAACCAAGTACACTCTATCAACTTGTGCTGCCTGTGGCTGGTGGTTTCAAGAAGCTGATCCCTGACAGGCATAGACAAGGCCCTCTTATACTAAAGGCAGGTGGTAGCGAGATGCCTGGAAACCCTGGGCACCCCCATGGAGTGATTGTCTCTGTCAAATAGGAGAGCACTTTGCAGTGGGAGGAGCTCTTTGGTTCACCTGTGCACACTCGCAGATCAATATGTATGCAGTAATGCAGAGTCTTTGCATAAAGGGAGACAAATTTACACGTGACACAAAAGGTGGTGGCAGACTCCCCACTTCCCTCTCACTTAGACCTACTTATACCCACTCTCCCCATGTGTAAGGATCAAAATTGATCTAACTCACCTGCCAAGGAGCTAGCAGATAGTATACGTTAAAAAAGCATCCACCTTTCTTGAACATACACCACCTCCTGCTCCTCTCTGTGTAAGCTGAACCAGCCTACATTTCTTTATAGAGTGGATTTGAATATTACTAGGGGTGTCCAGGAGAACTGCAAGAGTCCTCAGGTAGTGTGAAGGGAGACTAACTTGCATCATTCTGAATCTGGCTCTAAGGTAGTGGACACTACCCACTACTAGAAGATTTGTACTGGGTTTAAATGAGCCATGAGCCTGTACATATGTGGGGGGGTATGTGTGACTTGGTCATTTGTGTGTGTGTGTTTGTGTGTGCTAGGGTCTGCACGTGTGTGTGCATGCATTAGCTTGTCATGAGCAAATAGGGATGAGAGGCTCTGGCAGATGAGGGGTCAGCTAGCAGGGGCTTATCACAAGGACACACAAGGGTTTTAGTGGCTGGAGACCAGTTCAGTTGAGCTTCTCATTGTGTGACAGAGTTGGGCAAAGGGGAAGGAAGTGTGGCTGGGTGTGCTTGTCCCAGAGAGCGCAGGTGCTTATAGGCAGTATGTAACGGAATGGGTGATCCAGGATGATTGCCCACTGAACATGATTGAAGCTATAGTAAAGAATGTGATCTTCACCTTTCTGCGTAATCTCCCCAGAGTCCAAGTGGTTGACAGAACTGGCTGAACATTTTCAGAATGGAACAGTTTTCCCTGGGAAAATGCTCATTTTTGTCAAAATCATAACATTTTGCGGGAACATATTGATTTTGTTACCTGCACAATTTAGGGCGTCCACCTCCCTACTCTCTTTTTTGGGTACTCGGGAAGTAAGGGACCCAACTCTACCCCTCCGTGAGCTCCGTACTCTACCCCTCTGTGGGCTCCAGGCTAACACCCGTTCCTGGTGGACTCAGGCCTTCAGGGCCTTTTAACAGTGAAAGAGCCTTACACTGTAATATCCTTAACCTCTATTTATTAACAGTTACCAAAACAGAATACACACACTAAGCCTAGTATGCTCCCCACTTGCAATAAGGCAGACAAACTTTTTTTGATGGACAGTCAAGATTAGATCATCTGGAGACACTGGCTTGTGCCCAGTATGGTCGGCAGGGTGTTGAGGAGTGGCAGCTCTGAACTTGGGCTGTGTCCTGGAGGTAGGTGCCAAAGAACTTACTTTTGGACCCCAGTTTATAAGTTAAGATGTGGGTCCTACTTAGCTATACCTTAACCAATCCTTTTAAACCAAAGTATTACAAAACAGCATTTTTCACCAATCCTAGCCTATTGCAAAACAATTCTTTAACCAATCCTAGCACTTCACGAAACAATACTTTAACTAATCATACCCCACCATCTTAGTTTATTCAAATCTTGTAAAATTAGTTATACAACAGACAGAAACAATTAAAGGATCAGACAGAGACCATACAAACAAACAATAGAGAAATAGAGGCCATAAAGGCAAAACAATAGCGAAGTATAGATTTCACAGTCACAACAGTTGATAAGAGGTTTCTTTCCAGATGGAATGTTATCAAACAAAATTTTCTTTAAACATCTTAAGAACGGGGTTTTTTAATCTGGTGATGGTGTGTACTATTAGGACAGGAATGCCGTCTTAACAGCAAGATATTACATTGTGTTGGTACAATAGATGAAACAGGAGGATTTGACTCTGCAATTTTTGCTGTTTTTGCTCTGTTTTTGCTGCAGAAAAAGGCCTCAGACCATATAACTTTTTCAAAATTATTACATTTATAATATGTAATATAAATCAAAATGAAGTGTTTCAACCTCATTGAAACATTCTGTTTAGGTCATTTTGGTATTTCTGAAACCATATTTTTCAGAAATGCTGTTCAGTCAAATATTTTGACTTTTAGTTCCCGTTCAGGACCGAAGGAAATTTTCTGTGGAACCAAAATTCCAAATTATGACCATCTGTGCTGCTCGATGTGCCAGGTGGAACATAAAGGGAACACACACAACAGAATTAAAAGAACCAAGCATCAGCTAGTGGTGATAATTATGTGGCCCTCATCACCATAGTATCTGAGTGCATCTCAATCTTTAATGTAATCACTGCACCTGAGAAGTAGTGGGCTTTTGTATGCTGTGAAATATTCTGAGATTTTGAAAAAAAAAAAAAAAACTATGTAGTGGAATGAAAAAAATGTCAGAGTTTTTTTTTGTGTGGAATGACTGCTTGGCTTCCTGGACAGAAGGACAACCCAGGGAACTGGTTGCCAAGCTCCCTGGAGAGCCTGCCAAGAGGCCCCATTGCCAGGGACCCTGAAAGCTCTGGCTACTGGTGATACTGAAGAGCTGGGAGCAAGGCTGCCAAGGAGCTGGAGGTCTGGAAACCCAGGCTTCCCATCAACCCAATAGATGGGCTTCCAAAGAGCCAGGCAGGTGAGCTGGCAGGAAAGCTGGCAGACTAACTTCATAACCTGCATGTCAGGCTACCTTCCACCAGAATCCTGCCTGGTTTCCATTGGAATTTGATCAAAATCATCCAGTTCCTGTGGGACATGCAGATTTCCACAAATCCACGTTTTCCTGACAAAATGTTTCATCAGAAAATTTCTGACCAGCTCGAATAATTGTCCTCACAATGCTCCTCTAAGGTAGGGAAGTACTATTATGCCAATTTTACAGCTGAGGAGTTGAGGCACAGAGTTGTCAAGGACCAGATTTTTTAAAGGTGTTTAGGTGTCCTTCTCCCACTGCAGTCACTTTGCCTCTTTGTGCCTCGCGCTCCCAGTTTGAGCAATGGGGATAACGATACTTAACCTTCTTCATAAAGCCCTTTGAGTTCTACTGATGAGAAGAGTTCTGTAATATTATTATTTATTATTACTCACACAGGTATTCCTGTTGGCCTAAATAGGGCTCTTGTACGAGTGAGGCTTACTAGCCTAATGAAGGCTTGCAGGATTAGTTCCCAATTACCATAATATGAGAACAAGGGACACTGGTTAAAATTAACATGTGGTAAAGGTAAAACCCAGTTGAGGGAAAAATGTCTCCAGTTAGCAAAGAATCAATCTGTGGAACACAGTGCTGGAGGAAGAGATGGGGGGGAAAAATACAGCAGCAGGATTTGAAAGGATGCTAGATAATTTTATAATAATGGTAGCTGTGGCAACCCTTACTCACATGGATAAAGCTTACTCACATGAATAGTGCCACTGAAATTGATTACTTACTCATGTAAATTAAGGAGTGTAGCATCAGATTCAAAGAAAATACAAGTCATGAAATCTATTATTAGCATGCAAAAAACAGTCCATCTGGTCCAGGGGCATTATGGGGAATTTTTGCCTGCATCTGCAACGTTTGACATTGACTGCTACCAGAGTCAAAGTAACACACTTTACTGATGAATACTCTACATCTTACTTTTGTATATATTTTTCAGATATGTTTCCAAAAGGGCTGATTCCTTCCAGACTAATCAGTCTTTCTCAATCGTCTTTTGCCTGGGACTCATTTTGGTATTGGGATCACCTGGTGTTGCCCCATTTCTGAGGCCAAATTTTCCCCTCTATTACATGCATCCTTTAACTTCAGTCAGGTTGCCAAGAATTAATTCAGCTTACACATTTTATGCTGTAACCCCATTTGACTTCAAAGGAGATGCAGAGCTGTATGAGAATTTAGTGCATAACTGATGCCTGTCGTCTTTTTCCTTCCTTTCTTTGTGGATTTCTCTGTCCAAGGCACTGGTCGAGTAAATTCAGTGGGAATAAATAACGTTTGTGCTGTTGCATTGCAGAGAGCCAGCGTTAGGAGATCCCAAAGGCTGGAGCAGCCCAGATGCTGGGCTCAGCTTCTGCTGAGTCTACCCCTTGGTGAATATTGTTTTATAGAAAGAAAAGTGTCTTAAGTGCTTATGTAAACAAAACTCATACACAGAACAGATGTTTGTTAAGCAGCTGCCAAAAAGAGAAGCAGTCTCCTTGGACTGCGTTTTGTAGCTACCTTAGGAGAAGATTAACCACAGGAGACTGCTAATTATTCAATGAAGAGACCAGCTGGATTTCAGCTATGCTGAATATTTTCCTCCTTTTAGATCAGTCATACTAAGAATTCCCCAGCTAGGTTGTTCCCCTTCTCAGTCCAACACAGGGGGACTCTCAACGGGAGAGGAAGGATCAGATTAGTCCTAAATTTGCTCCTTGATGACCATAATCCATTTATATGGCTCACCCTTTTCTAATGTGTCTGATTTTTCTGTAGATCAGAGGAAAAACCACTGCTCCTGTTGAAATCTCTGATTAACCTCGATAGGAATTAAAGAGGTTGGGGGTTTTGGGGCCACCAGAGGGCTCTAGTATTGTTTCCCAACCATGACAGAGTGATAGTGAGACATGAGAATAAATAATAAAATTGAAATATAAGGGATATAAAATTCAACGAAAGTCTTGTTCTTACCACAGCTTATGTCTATGCAAAATTTTGCTCTGTTGCCAAAATGTAAATAACAATGGGAGTCAAGAATTTGGGTCCTCCATTGCTCTGTAAAAAGGGCATCTATTAAAATGATCATTATATGTGCTCTTTTGTTGTATGTCCGAGTAAGCTGTGTATTTGTCTTTGGGTAACTTCTTTCCATCTGAGCACTGGCCCTGAGTGTGGGTTCAGTGACATTTTTTGTTTTTGTTTTACCTCTGTTCTGTTATTTGTATATATTTGCCATTCTCCATTAGCCGATCCCTTAAATAAATCACTCCAGCTATTTTATTAAACTATATTTTAGCAATTTGACAGAATGCAATTCAAAATATATTTTCACTTGACTCCTGTGTTAGAGCCCAATCCTACAAACTCCTATTAACCCAAGAATAATGCTTAGTATTGACAAATTGACTTTATCCAAATGTCTCTGAGCACTTCAAAAAGGTAAGAATCTTTATCCCCATTTTACAGATGGCAAAACTGAAACACAGAGTCAGTGATCACATTCAGTAGTACCTACACGATGGGGAGTCCCACTGAAGTCCCCCGGATGCTGGGTGGGATAATGTGCTACTAAGCTTAAGTGAAAGTATCAGAAGATCACCCTGCATGACTAACCCAAGATCAAACACCCCATCTGTAGTAGGGCTGGGACTAGACCTCTCTCTGCCTGGGTCCTAACTTCATGTATAACCACTAAACTGTATTGCCTCCACATTGAACTCCTATTGAGTTTATTTGGACTAGTTGCATAAGCGTGGGTTTATAGGCTTGCACAAACTTATGTAGTACTATGTTTACACTGGGCTAGACTGAGTCTTGAGGACATGCATAGCCATACCAGAGGTTCTGCCCATTCTCTGCTTCTTCCAATCCAGTTTCCATCCCGTTTGTTCAGAACAGGAGAAGTTATCAAGCAGGTAGCACCTTTTCGCCACTGTGCTTGGACCCAAGATCTAGGGAATATGGTTGGTTCTTGAAGGCTGGGTGAGAACTTAGACCTGGGCTTCCTGGGTGCCATTTCACAAGAGGTGCTTGTGTGGAGGGATGAGCCCAGAAGATGCCCTGTTACACAGGAGCATGATAAAGTTTTGGAGAACAATCCTCAGGTGCACCAAGTTTATGCTCAGCACAGCTAAGAGGTGGGAAAAGTCAAAGGCAGATCTATGCCACTGTTATGCCTCCCTAATCCCCAAGGGGAACTAGACCTAAATTGACCCTGGTGCTATTTAGAGCAGTCACAGGGCTGCTCTAACTTGGGCCTGCTTGGATGGTTGCCTAGGTACTGTTCTGCAAACTGATGCTACAACCAGTCCCCCCAAACACCCCCTCTTCACTTCTCTTCATTCTCTTGCTGATCTGAGCTGGCCCACACATACCTCCTAGACCGGGGGGAAGAGACGTTATGCCCCCTTTACACCAACCCAGGGCTCATGCACAGCTGGAGCAATCTTCATCAGCCCTTTAGGGCCCATTGTTTTGGTGGCACAAAGGGACCTTAGTCAGGGCAGATGATCTGGCCCATGACGATTACTATAGCTACTGGACTGAAGTAACTTTCACAGAACAGCTCTGCACCCTTTGAGGGATGTTTCCACCCTCTCATGGAGCTCCTCTTCCTCAAACTCTAATATTTGATTTGGACCACAGCCAAATGGAGCATCCAACATAAGAATGTTAGTTCATTTGGGATGTTTTATAGGTCAACCTGCATTGTGTCCTTCTAATAAATGCTATTTTCTTTGCACGATATGGTGCATAGAATGAAAACAAAACCCCCCAGCTCCTCCGCGCTCATTAGAATTCTGCTCTTCCTTCTTTTCTATTTTCCATTCTCTTCTGTCGGGGGTGTGTGCATTTTTCCACACTCTAAGATGATCTGGTTACTGTCAGCATGAAAGGGAGGCAGGGAAGACACTTTTATTGATTGCAGAGTGTTGTAATTTCTTGATTGTCCTTGAAGGAACCCCAGGTTTTGCAGCCGGCCCTGAGCTGTAACATCAAGAAAGATTTTTTTTTTTCCTGCTTTGCTACTATTTTTAGCCTTTGCAGTTTTCTCGGGGGCTCCACAATCTATTTTTGAAAGCCTTGGCAGGCAGCCAAACCACTGTTAATTTCTGGAGGAGGGGGGTGGTGGAGGAGAAAGAGGGACCTGGTGTCTGCATTACCAACACCAGACCTGATTAACCTGTGTCATTTGAAACCCGCCAGCACATTGCATAATGTGCCTGAGTTTTGCAGATGCTGCCCCAGTCTGAAGTGATTTTTTTTAAAGGAGAATCTTTGTGCTTTTTTCATTTCCCCCTTTGGTGAAACTGGCATTTGGTCTGAACTCCAAATTGCTCATTGCTGCATGAACCTGATTTACTGGTTATTCGATCATCAAAAGGGACTAAATCTGATTTGGTCCAAGCCTTGCATCTTTGCAAAAGTTTTTTCTTTCCTTTGGGATTTTCACATTACCTTAGTATTGGGAGCTAGTTAATAATAGTCTAACTTTGAAGATTATAATTGAGAGATTAAAATGGTTTACATCTGTGAAGTGGAATTGTAAATTATGATGATGATATTTTCTGTGGAATTTCTCTATCAGATCCAGAATATTTCACGGATTAAAAAGGAGCCAGGCTAAGAGGAGAAAAAAGGTTGAGAACAGCTGTAGAAAGATGTGGGGCCAGAGCCTCAGCTGATGTAAATAAGCACAGCTTAACTGAAGTCAATCAAACTGAGAATCTGGCTCATGGAATCTGTAGAAAGAACCTGTTCTAAAAGAGCTAGATATTTAAATAGTCAACTAAAACAATGTGCACATGAGGCTAAGTGCTCTATTCTAGCTAGGTTCTATGTCACATCCATCACCGTGGTATCAGAGCATCTGTCACACATCCCCACTCAAAGCTCCAATATGTTGATTTATTAACTCTGGGACAGGAGCCAACTTCATCTCTGTCTGTTGCTTAACTTGCCCATCAAAATGGCTTCCTCATTTCTAATAGCTTTAGACTGTGTGCTGCCCTCTTGTTTCATCAGCAGCATGGATCAAACCCCTGATTCATTTTGGTCCTATTGGGGGGGAGGGTTAAGTGGAAGCGGGTAGTGCTGGTAGTGTTAGACTCCAAAAACCAGCTGTTCCCTTAAGCGGCTCACTACTGCAGGAAGCCTAAGGGAGCTATTGTCTAACCTGGCCTAAATTCCTATTGTGTAATCACATTCCTATCGCCCCCTATGGGAAAAAAATCCCCGACATTGCAAGCCAGATTCTCAGATGGTATCCAACAGCAGAGCTCCATTGAAATCAGTGGACTTCCTAGGTGCAGCTATGAGTGTGGCTCTCCAACTTCAGTTTATTCTGGGCTCTCCAGAAGAATGCTGACTTCTTTTGGTTTCTTACTGTTCTCTTTACTAAATTCCTCTCTGTGAAGTACTCAGATTCTGCAAAGTGCTTTTAAATGGTTTATCCTGAAAGCACTAGTTGTGAGAATAGCTTAGGAGATATTCTCAATGGTAACTCCAGAATGGATTTTGATTATTTATATACTAAGTTGAATCTAGCTGGCTCTAGAACCTGTTTTATTCCCAGCTAAACTGTTATCTTTTCTTCTAAAATAAAACAACCATCACCCCTACTGTCTCCTTAATCCAAGAATCTATCAAAATGGTCACTTTTATGTAAAGGGTACACTTTAAACAGTTTATATAGCATGAATATAGTTAGAGTCCAGCAGCTTAATAGGCTGCTTATACCCACCTATAACTCCTTCTACTGACATGCTTAAAACCACTTGAAATGCATGCTGCATATTTCTGTAACATGCTTATAACATCTATTAGTCACTTATTAATGTGCCTTCAATATGAAGCGTGACCATGAAAACAGTACAGAAAGCAGCCAGATCACTGCTATCAATAGCTACATAGCCTTTTCTATAAGACTCTCATTCCTCCCCACAACTCCTTCCATCCTGCATTGATTCAAAAATGGAATGATGAAAATTATGTTAAAATCACTTAAGATCCTCTACTTCATTCACTGCAAAATCTGCTGCAAGTTTAACTGAGTTTCTTGTCGTACGTTTGCCTAATGGAGCCTGCACTCAGCAAACAGTGGAGATGCAAATCTTTATATGAGCTTGAGACAAGTTCTGATTGCTTCAGATGTTTTAGAGACATTATTTAGGCCCCAGTATAGCAAGGTACTGAAGCACGGACCTAATTTTAAACATATGAGTTGTCCTGCTGGAGTCAATGGGATTAGGCACCTGTTTAAAGTTAGGTATGTTCTTAAACACCTTGCTGAACTGGGGTCTTAATTAGGATTTAGAATTACTCCCATTGAAGTCAATGGCCAAACATTCATTGAAACAGGATTGAGTTCTTAATTCTCCCACCACCCCCATGAGATTGATAAGACGTATGATGAGACTTGGGCAAATGAACCAAAGACAGGTTGAGCAAGTAAATCACTTGGGCTAGCATTTTCACATCAGGGGCCTACACCTTCAAAGGCATTTAGACACCCAACTCCCATGGATTACAATAGTGTTTAGAATTCAAATGCCTTTGGGGATCTGGTTGCCTAAAATTGGGCTTCTAAATCCATATTTAGGCTCCTGGCTAGAGCAGGAGTGTGAGTTCCACCAAAGCCAATCGTCTGTGTTGAAACTGATGCCAAAGCTAATCTATGCAACACATTTCATTAACGTTAATTTCCCATGTAAAAAATGTGCATGATAGCCCAAATAAGCTCAAAACCTGGTCACAGTATGCTCTATGCATGTCTCAGGGGTGTTTGAAATCCAGGCCAGGTTCATGCAGTGCGCAGCTCAAGTTCACAAACCTTCTGATGAACCTTTTGATGAACCGACCCTGAGATTCAGGTTTGTAACCAAATCAAACCTGAAACCCGAGGAGCTTGGCCTGGGTTTCATTATAAATGCTTTGCACACCTCTACTCATGTCCCTCTTGGCAAGGAATCTGTGCTCATGGACCCTCCTGGCAAGGAGCTTATAGGTAATCAGTAACTCCCTAGTTGTAGCCCTAAGACGATTTATCTTGTCACTTACCTTTCCTGCTACATACCACATTCTCACAGATCCCATTTATCCTGGATAGTGTTCCCAGTGGCTGACGTGGTTGGCTGTGTTCAAAGAAATGACTCCCGCGCCAGATGGATGCAAGGCTGGCAAGGGATTTATTCAGCATTATGTACAAATCACGCTGTCTTCTCTTAGATGGAACGGAATCAACAACAACATCATTGCAAGCCCACCCACATCTGCTAACTAACATTCCAGTGCTGCGTGGTCACCGGGGAGGGAGGTCACACACAACTCCGCTGTCATGTTGGCTTTGTCTGTATTAGAGAACTGAACCCTTGGTAGTATAATAGGATTGCAATGGTGAGCACGTCCACACTAGTCATAATCGTTTCGATACAGTTCTGGCCCCTGTCCACAGAAGCTTTCTAGTCATGTTTCGCTGCACACTGGGTACCTCTCTTGCAGTTCCTGGCACAGTTCCCTGAAGCAGTGGATTGTGGGAGACTTAAGCCTTATGAGACTCTGAGGGGATTGTGACAGAAGGCATCAAACTCCTCTAACTTCCTGGAAACTACTTCCATTTCAGAGGCATCTTGTTAAAATTGAGATGAGAATTAATTCCCTTAACTTGCTTTTAGCTCAGGCAGACAATTGTCCTCTGAAACTCCTGAAAAGGAAGTGTCAAGCATCCCAGGTGTTCAAGAGCAGAGGTGGAGGCTGCTTTGGGAGGATCTGCGGAGAAAAAGTGAACGAGACCAGCAGGTAATGGCATTCATGTTGCAAAGCTTGGGCGTGTCCCCCTGCATTACTCTCTCCGTGTGTTAGTTTTCAAACCGTTTCTGCTCTGATGTTGCTGTCTGACACAAAACCATAGGTCCACTTCTCCTCTGAGTCATGCTGGCCTGACTCAGGAATAACTCCACTGGAGTTTAAACAGCTGTCAGCGATGGGAGCAGAATCAAGCCAAATAATTATGTGAGAAAAAGTTAGTTAGGCAGTGGAAGCTGAGGATCCACAGCACTCATAGTGAAGGGGCCCAAAATGGGGACGACTCAGACTGATCTGGTTCCCTTTGTGTCAAGTCCCCGGCTCAAACTTGGACAGGCTTGTCATCTTCCAATGGGAAATATAAAAGATTTAGAGAAAGAAGCATTGTATTTTCTCTATAGATTCTTATTCTGCCCTTATCGCCATAATATCTGTATGCCTTCCTGTAACGAATTAATTGGCATGACTGACGTCTGTCACGTGTGGTTTGTTCTTTCTCAGACCCTCTTCCCAGGAGATTTGTACATGCCGTGGAGTGTTTTGTTATGGTAGGATTTTTGTTTTTAAGATGGAGATGCTCTCTGTGTTTATGCTAGAGAAGGCAGGTTGAAGAAATGTACCTGAAGAACAAGAATGGCCATACTGGGTCAGACCAATGTCCATCTAGCCGAGTATCCTGTCTTCCAACAGTGATCAATGCCAGGTGCTTTAGAGGGAATGAACAGAACAGGCAGTCATCAAGTGATGTCTCGATGTGCTCCCTTGTTGACCACTCCCAGCTTCCGGCAATCAGAGGCAAGGGACGCCCAGAGCATGGAATTGCATCCCTGGTCGTCATGGCTAATAGCCATTGACAGACCTATCCTCCATGAACTTATCTAATGCTTTTTTTGAACCCCATTATAGTTTTGGCCTTTGCAATATCCCTCGCGATGAGTTCCACAGGTTGAATGTGCATTTATGAAGAAGTACTTCCTTATGCTTTTTTTTTAAATTGTGCCTATTGATTTCATTGGGTGACCCCTGGTTCTTGTGTTATGTGAAGGGGTAAACAACACTTCCTTATTCACTTTCTTCACATCATTCTTGTTTTTATAGACCTCTATCATATACCTACTTAGTCATCTCTTTTCCAAGCTCAAAAGTCCCACTCTTTTTAATCTCTCCTCAGATGGAAGCTGTTCTATACCTTTAATCATTTTTGTTGCCCTTCTCTGTACCTTTTCCAATTCTAATATACCTTTTTAGAGATGGGGTGACCAGAACTGCATGCGGTGTTCCAGGTTTTCTCATATCATGATTTTATATCATGCATTATGATATTTACTGTCTTATTATCTATTCCTTTTCTAATGGTGCCTAACATGGTTAGCTTTTTTGACTGCTGCTGCACAATGAGCAAATGTTTTCTGGATGTTTTGTGAAGAGCTATTCACAATTATTCCAAGATCTCTTTCTTGAGTGGTAATAGCTAATTTAGGCCCCATCATTTTATATATAGAGTTGGGATTATGTTTTCCAGTGTGCATTACTTTATATTTATCAACATTGGATTTCATTTACCATTTTGTTGGCCAGTCATCCAGTTTTCTGGAATTCTCTGTTTCTCTTCAAGATCTGCTTTGGACTTCACTACTTCGAGTGATCTTGTATCATCTGCAAATTTTGCCACCTCACTTGTTACCCCTTTTTCTAGATCATATTTTGAACAGCACTGGTCCCAGTACAGATCCCTGGGGAACACCACTACTTACCTCTCTCCATTCTGAAAACTGACATTTATTCCTACCCTTTGTTTCCTGTCTTTTAACTAGTTACTGGTTCGTGAGAGGATCTTCCCTCTTTTTCCATGACTGCTTGCTGAAGAGCCTCTGGTGAAGGACCTTTTCAGAGGCTTTCTGAAAGTCCAAGTACACTGCGGGCAGGTCTACACTGCCAGAAAAATTCGGCAGAATTTTGCCCACAATCGACAGGAGTTATGCAAACTGCGAAGAGTAGCTTGAGTAATTCCCATTGAGTTCATTACTTCCCTTAAGCACGCCATCTCCAGTGCGCTGCGCTGATGGGAAATGAACTCCCATCAATGCAGCATTATGTTATCTTTGGAGGTGGTTTTAGTAGATCGACTTCTGGATTGATTGAGTGTGTCTTCACTGCCACTCATTTGATCCGGAAAAATCGATCTGATGGTGGCGAATTTGCTGCCATCAGTCTGCACATAGCCTGAATCTACTCTGTGTTGACCCTTCAAAGAATTCTAATAGGTTGGTGAGGCATGATTTCCCTTTACAAAAGTCATGTTGACTCTTCTCCAGCAAACGAGTTCATCCCTGTGTCTGATAATTCTGTT
Source organism: Mesoclemmys tuberculata (assembly GCA_007922155.1). Lineage (NCBI taxonomy): Eukaryota > Metazoa > Chordata > Testudines > Chelidae > Mesoclemmys > Mesoclemmys tuberculata. The sequence goes on from ML675619.1 coordinate 3,236,901, forward strand.
CTTTACCATAGTTTCAACCAGTCTCCCTGGTACTGAAGTCAGGCTTACTGGCCTGTAATTGCTAGGATCACCTCTGGATCCTTTTTAAAAAATTGGTGTCATCTGGTACAGAAGCTGATTTAAATGATATTTTATATACCACGCGTAGTATTATTAAGTGGACTTGCACTTGGAGTGGAAGGTGGTGAGGTTTGTGATGGTCCTTCGTTCCTGTGGTTGTTCATTCCACAGCCTTGGACTGGTCTCTGAGAACGCTCTATCTGTATGGTAGCAGTTTCCATTCTGCCACTCCCCTGGCAGAATAATAGCAACAAAGATATGGTAGTGAAAGGAGTCCTATAATACAGAAGTATATTGTTCCTTATGTATTAGTTACTTTATTATAATGCAATGCCCAGTATCAGATCATTGCTTTCTGCTTGTCGTGTTCCATTATAATGTTTCTTTCTAACATGTGCCTGAATGTATCCCACAAACCTGTTTGTTCCTTTGATAGGAACTTCAGCGGAGGAACACTTAATTTAGCTTCTTAGTTTTCTGGAGCTCTGAAAGTAACATTGGGTCTCAAACTGCAGTGGCGGGGGCCAAGGGGGGAAGAAGCTGATGTTCTACTGAGCACTTGCTGTTGGTCTGGGGGGAGGCCAGTGGGCTGGCCACTATGTGATGGCTTTCCACCTTGTTTTCAGATGCTAAATTGCATGAAAAGAAACTAAAAATACATTTAAACACTTTCTTAATATTGCTGTTCCATGTGAGCAATCTGCTGTCATTGCCACAGGGATGTTATGCAATTGCACATGGGAGGGGAGGTCAGTACATGCCTTTGTGAATGGGAAGGGAGGGTGTACACGAGATAATCTCTCCATGAAAAGGATTGAGAGCCCCTGCTTTCATATCAGTGTTGCAGAGCGTGCAGCTAAATCCACGTGGTTTTATCACAACCAATCATGTGTGGATGCTATTTTTGGAAAGTACAGCATGGAAATATGGCACATGCAGCACATGTGAACTGGGGAAGTGTAGTCTATTTTTGGAATTCATTTACATATGTGCTGAATCAAGGTTTGTGAAGCTGAGCTATAGCCTGCACCTAACAAACTTGCTGAAGCAGATTTCAGAAACAACGTCAACTTTGAACCATGTTTGACTTTATGTAACTCCTTTTCCCACTGATTTCAGCAACATTGTGGCTCCGGAGAGGGGTTAGTTAAAAAGCCAAAATATGCTGCAGGATGGAGGAGAGGAAGCAGAGAAAAGGAGGGGCACAGTAGAAAACAAAAAGCAAAATGAATAGACAAGGGTTGAAACTCTAAAAGGCCATAAAAAGCACATTAAGGGAAAAAGCAAGCACCAAAGTGTACACAGCAGGACCAGTGTAGTCTGCATCATATGGTACCCTCACAACAATACTCCTGTTTCTGAGTTGCAGCTATGAGAGAGAATGCAGCAGAGCAAGATAGAGAGTGGGATGCTGATACGAAAGTCACAAGCAATCCTGCCTCTTATGGGTACAGTCAGAAACCCCTATACCCAGTGCAAACAAATAGATTACCAGGAGCATACTCATAGTGAGGAAATAATGCTGGCTGGGGTCAGAAATGTAGCTGACTTTATCAGTCACTGTGAATGAACTCTGTGAGAGTCATGGAGTATATCATCATGCCTGACTGAGAATGGGGAAAGGCACACGTGATGGGAAGGTTGTGAATGGACACTGTGTTGAGACTTCCTCAGTCTGTCGGCTTTAGTTCATGATTCTTTTACAACCTGGGCAGCATGTATGTAAGCTAGGTGGAATGTCCCACGGAGGGGGTTAGCTCCACAGCCACACCTTCTATTGGGCTGTCCACACCTGCTTTCTGGCATGCGTGATAACGTGGAGTGCAGCTGCGGTGTGGTCCCATAATGTTTTTCAAGTTCCCTCATATCGCTTGCTTCAGGGGACTGTTCCAGGACTTGTGGAATAAGTACCACTATGTACGTATACCACATAAACTGAAGGCAGTGCTGTGTATGGAGAGACTAGTTGGCTAGTATGGACATACCCACCTGTGTTTTTCCTCAGACTGAAGAATGAAAGCTGAAAGGAGAAAGAGTCCGCTTCAATTTCAGCATGGATAGTGTCATCCCATTCATTCACTGTGAAGGGAAGGAATTTTGGCTCTGATAAAGAGCCATGTAGCAACTTGTATGGTAGCTAGAGGGAGAAGCACAGGCTGCAGGAGGGAAGAGTTTGGAGGAAGCATGAAGAAGTCAGTCTATGTGCACATGGCTTCAGTGCTAGGTGTAGTTGCAACCTCTCTGTAAATAGTTTCCTTAGTAAAGAACCAGTTTAGTTTCACAAACACAGAGTCCTCTCATTTTATTACCCTGCACACATGACATGAAACAACCCTGGCCCTGGCATATATGTGTATGGGGAGGAACATCCTAGTACATTTACCACCGGACTGAGCACTGGCCAGAGGCTCACTTATGGAAGCAGCAGATGAAGCCTGGGGTGAAAAAGTCTTGCAAGCATCACATCAAAGCCAACACCTCTAAAATGGTGTTCATTGTGTTACCATTCTGTAACATCTGCCTTGGCTGAGTTGGTTGTGGTGACTGAACCTGGTACCAATAGAGCTAAATGCATGAGTAATCAGCACTTGAGGCAAGTGACCAAGTCAATTGGCATGAAGGCAACAGTAGACTCATTGTGTGGCCCAGCCACTAGGAGAACGAGCCAAACTGTCAGCATGGATTTACGGACACACAGAAGGAAAGAACCCTCATGCTCCCTGATGGGTGCCTCCTTAAGGTCTTGATCCAGCAAAGCAAAGTTTTTAGAAACGTACCTAACTTCAAGTTCATGAACAGTCCCTGTGACGTACGTTTGGTTACACTAGCCAGGGGTGTCATTTATTGTACAAAGAGGTTTTGTTTCTCCAAGTTGAGACAACAAATGTGAGCTAATCTGTCCTCTCATGTGTGTAGAAATATACGGTCTGTAAACCAAGCACACGGCCTTCTTACTGGGAACGTATAATAGCCCAGTTAGCTCGGGCACAGATAGAGAAAGTTTTGTTGACTAATATTCCACTGGCCCAGTCGTAGATTGCTGGCCATTCCAGAGGTTGCTTCTTTGGAAGACGGGAGCTAGGAAGCCTATGATTTCCATTGGCACTGGCACGTAAGTTCCTTCTCTTGATCTGGACAACTGTTAGGTTCCAGTGCTCACATGCTTCCATTTAGCAAGACAATTAATAACAGCTTGCCTGTAATGGCATACAGAAATGACCTGACATATGAAACCTGGGATGATACTCTGGATTTCTTGGAACAAAGGGACAGATATGTTAGCAGCCTGTGGGTAAAAAAAATGCTGACTCCTCTCATAATGTATCTCTAAGGCCATATCTTCTTTCGGTGGCATGTAGAGCACGTACTCCTAGCATGGGTAGCCCTCCTAGCATGGATTTAAGTAGCAGTGTAGATGGTGAGGCATGACTTAGCATGTGGGTATGTACCTGAGTATGTACCCCTACACAGCTATCTACTTGCCCAAGGTGTGCTTCCTCCTCTAGGCTGCAGTTTTTAGCCATTTAGTGTCCCACTGCCTTCCAGCTGCACTCCAGGAGAGGCCCTGGCAGTTCCCCATTGCTGGAGCCTTTCTCTGATACAGGGAAAGACTCTAGCAGCTCCCTGCTACCAGAGCCTTTCACAGCATGCCGCTATGCATACCCTACCTGCTGCTGAAAGTGGTGTGTTATGTAGATGTAGCTTTAAGAGTAGTATTCACCCTCGATGAGAGGATCAACACAACTGCATTTTGAGATTGGGCAGGGCTAGCATCTGTTGGTTTGAATATCAAGACTGCCAGCCATCTCAAGTATAGGTCCATTTTACACAGTGGGAAGGCCCAAGGTCACACAGGAAGTCCACATCAGAGCAGGGAATTGAACCCAGTTCTCCCAGGCCATGTGCTAGGTAAGTGCTGGTAACCACCCGAGCATGCTTCCTCTCATTTTGCAGGCATCAGTGGGATCTAAATGGTATGTGTGCCTGGCCCTCTGCATAGGCTGAATTTTTTAGTGCCCCGCTGTTTGTTTGGATATTTGGGGATGTTTACCTCACCAATCTTAAAAATCCTCAATCACATGAGCAGCCCTTCCTTATTCATGGGAAATCAGTGGGACTATTCAGATGAATAAGAACTACTCCAATCCAGAGTTCCTGGATTTAGCCCCCTGTGCCTGTTACGCACTTGTTCTGTATGGTATCGATCACTTGTTGCTTGGTTAAACAAAACATCTTTAAAAAGGGGAACATTAAATGACTCCATGTAGCCAAATGCACAGGGAATGTGGCTGAAGAATGAAGGGAGTTCAAATAATGATTTCTGATTAATTTAATGGCTACAGAGTTGGACCGGAAAGGCCACAGAAATATGAATTAATTGTTCCTGTGTGTGGTGGAAGAAGCGTCATTGGATTGTCATGTACTATATATATCTTTGAGAATTAAGGTGGACGGAACCTGGCCTTGCAGAAATGTAATGGGTATAGCTCCGTTATTAACCAACTGGGTGACCTTGGGTAAGTCTCTTCACTGCTCTGTGCCTCAGTTTCCCCATCTGTAAAAAGGAGGATAATGACACTGTCCTTCTTTGTAAAGCACTTTGAGACCCCCAGATGCCAAGCACTATATAAGAGCGAGGTATTATTGACACTGCACCCAGGGAAATGATGTGACATATAAAAGGTAATCAAAAAGCCACAAAATGAACCAGCAGAGCAGCATGTAATGGAGTTTATGCCATTGCTTGGTATAACTCTGCTAGCTCGTGTTGTCTTTTTATGTTCAATAGAACTCCGTTGACTTACACAAGCTGCTGACTGGGCCCTAAAATAAGTCAGGAGAGCAACACGTTCTCTGATAAAGAACAGGACTGGTTGTAATACATCACTGAAGAGGTGCCAATTATTGTTGTACCTGGGTGTAAATGACAATGTTAAAGGTAAGTATAATAGATGCGCATGGTTCTGTGGCTGCTTAACTCGAAATCCCCTTCCTCCACTCTTGTTATTGCAGGTAGGCTACTGTGAAACGCGGGGGCTTGTACTGGACTCTGCAAATGGTAAGATTAAGGCACATTTTTCTCTCTTCCAGTACTTGGATACTACAGTCTTGGGTGCCAAGGTAAGAAACAAGATTGGTAGAAGGATGCATAAATTGGGCACTCCCTTCTATTGCAGCTAGTGTTGAGAATGCCTGGCCTCCCGCTCCTCAGACTTTCGTCATAGACATTGCTAGTGTCTGTTTCTGAGAAATAGATGAAATCACTGTGTGAGATGATTTGGGGGGATCTGTCTGTATAACTTATGAAATTTGATTGATACTATGAAGTTGTTACTATGAAAATTGCTGTATCATTGAATGCAAATGTGGAATTCACCTTGGGCTGACAGGGGTTGCATCACATCTTCCCTACCCTAGGAACAATGGGAGTCAACAACCTTACTAAAAAGGGTGCCTAAGCTTGGAAACCCATCTGGCCACGTTGGTCTACAGAGAGGGGTATTGGAGCCGTGGAAAGTTACTAAAGACAGAACAAAGAAGTCAGATGTTGAAATGAGAGGTTATATGAACTGGATAAGACCCACAGAGAAACACACATGAAGTTTGGGAGGGAAAGAGGAAGGGGATGGACTGGCCAGGGGCAGAGGAAGCCAGATGTGGCAGAAGACTCCATATTTCAGAACACAAACCGTGCACTACAACAGGAGGATGCTGGATGGCCCTAATGGACTCTTACCCCAGCCCAAAGACTGCTCTAGAGTGGTGAGGAAACTGAGGCAGGGAAAGGCATGAAGTGTTTATTATTTTTAATAGAGCAGTGTAGTTCCTGTGTGATTAAGAGAAATGCTGGGTTCAAGTCTTGTGTAAAGTCTGTATGTGTTATGTGCTACACCTTATCACATGGGCCCTGAGAGAGTTCAATCATAACCAGGAAGGTGCACACCTTCAGGTGGACTTCTGGGAAAGGATGTGTTTAAGTAATGGGGATCTGAGGAGACAGCACTGGTTCCAAAGCGCTTGGCAGTGGTCTGTGTGGTCTATGCTCTCAAGATGGTGTGCAAAATAAATTATCTGCACCGTGAGAGTATGTCTCAAGATGCCAAGACAGAAACAATGCATTAGATCTGTTCAGATTCCAGAAGCTTAAAATACATGTGATCCAGCAGCTGGGTCCCCTCACAGCAGTCTGGTGAGTGGCCAAGAATGGGAACTCATATGAACCTGTGACACCATTCATAGGAATGGATGACCCACATGATCTTTTCTGGGCCCTTCTGTCTATGGTTTTGTATGTAGGCAGGGGTGGATTAACAGGGAAAATTAAATGAGAGTCCACATTCTATCTTGGAATTAGAGGAGGAGATAAAAGGGAGACATGCTCTTTGCCAAAAAAGAACAAAGAGGGGAAACAATTCAATTAAAAATTAATTCAGTGTTAGGGACTGTAATATATGGAGACCCAAACCAGAGTGGAAGTGAAAAAGGAGATCTTTTATTCTAATACAGGTTCACCTAGACAACTAAGCAGCCTCCATCTTGAAAAACTTCCTCCTCCCCACCCACCGGGAGCATGCTCACTACAGCCTTTGGACTCCTAACTGGAAATAGCTATTTTCACATTTGCAGCCAGGTGGCAATAAACATAAAAAATCCTACAACATTACAGGGACCCACAAGACTTCATCTACAGGTGTATGTAACTTATCTGTTCACATCCTCAGGCAAACCTGAGATGGTCGATTTTCTTTTTTTTCTTTTTTAATTTTAATGGAATTTGAAATTTTGACATTCAGAAAACAAATGTGAAAAATATCAATTAAAATTTCACAATTTATTTCCCCCATTTTTCAACCAAACACAAAATGTTGTCAAAATGTTGAAAAAATGGGGAAATGTTGGAATTTTTTTTTATTATTTCCCTCCTCTTTTCAACCAGCTCGAATACAGCCCTTCCTCCACCATTTAGATTCATGTGAATTTACACCTCTTGAGCTTTGACTGTGATGTGAGTTTGAATGACACCCAAAACTAAAAGCAAACCTCATTCAAAACCTACTAGTTTGTCTTGATTTCTGAATAAGCCACTCTGTTTCCTATATTTTCTCTCCAAAACCATAAATCAGCCCCAGACTCCAGGTTAACTCTAAATGTAACTCAGGATCGCTAGAAATTTGAGCCCATTTCATTCACTACTTAGCTCAAGTTCCTCAGAAGATATAAGAACTTCAGTTACCTTTCAGTGAACCTAACCTGAGATTCAAGCTTGTAATCTAATGTGAACAAAGATTAATTTTGCCTGGTTTTGAGTTTCATTATGAAAGCAATTCCCATCTCTAGTTATATTCACCTAGGTCAGGGCACTAGCATTCAGCATCTCTCTTGACTAGCCCCTTATACTCTCTATAGATCATCAACAGTTCATTAGTTATTTGGCTAGGTTATTTGTCTCGATACCAACAACCCACACCCTCATGCTTCATTCTCTCAAACCTCACTTACCAGGGGTAGTGTTCATGTGGCTGACGCGGTCTGCTGTGTTTAGAGGAATGACTCTCAGTCCAGATGGTTGCAAGTTCAACAAGGAACTTGTTCGGTGCGATGTACAAATCATGTTGTCTTCTCTGAGAATGGAATAGAATCAACAACAATGTAATGGCAAACCCACCCACCTACATTCCAGTTCTGCATGGTCACCCTGTAGGATCACAGGATGCCCACCTGTCGCACACAGCTCTGCTATGCTACCTAACACTATAGTCTGTAGCAATTAGAGATAACAGATTATCATTATTTATTATTGTTTTATGTAATAATTCTTAGTTTTTGTATAGTATTGCTCATCAGTGGATCTCAGAGCAGATCAGGAGGCCAGTAGCATTAGGCCCATCTTAAGGATGGGTAAACTGAGGCACAGCGAAACAAAGTGACTTGCCCAAAGTCACGCAGCAGGCCAGAGCTAGGAACAGAACCCACGTTTTTGAGCCCAGTCCAATGTGATAGCCACTAGGCAACACTGACTTCCCATGTAGCAGGTTTTCTACATAAATCTCAAAGCCCTTTACAAAAGTAGACAAGTATCATTATCCCCATTTTCCATTGTGGAAACTCAGGCACACAGACTTGAAATAACTTTCCCAAGGTCCATGATCAGAACCAGGAATACAACCCTGATCTCCTGATTCCTAGCCGAGTACCCTCCCCCCGGACTGTGCTCAAAAAGAATTTGAGAGAATAATTCCTTTACTATATTTTTTCCTCTTTTGCTCTCCACTAAGTTGCCATGAGTTGCTTCAGGTTTTTTCAGGTGTGTGATTTATTTTATTTGAAATTTAGTTACTGAAGGATTTGTCTGCATTATTTTTGGGCTCTGGGATGCTCATGCACAGGTAACTATGTGCCTCCAATATGGGGTGTACCTCATGCCATGCACTAACTGCCCCAATAACAACTATGTGGGTGAAACCAGACAATCACTACATGCTCAAATGAACTCACACAGGAAAATGTTAAAAGACAAAAATACCGTAGCACCTGTAGAGAAACACTTTTCACAAAACAGTCACTCCAAATCTGACACCTCTGTCCTTATCCTCAAAGGAAATCTGCATAGCACCTTCAAAAGTCAAGCCTGAGAATTTAAATTCATAACTTTGCTAGACATTAAAAATCATGGACTGAATAGATGCACTGGATTTATGGCTTATTACATGAATCTAGAACTCACTAACCCTGCCCTCCCCTTCCTTTCTACCCCTTTTATGACTGAAGAAGTGTTAATGGGACACTTTGCCTTGAATGGGCCCTTGAAATATGTGTTAACTACTTATGCCAAACAATCTGTTCCCTCTTGTATTTAGCTGTGATGCTGAGTACATTTCCCAGATCTGAAGCAGAGCGCTGTGAAAGCTTGTCTCTCCCCAGCAGAAGGTGGTTCATTAAAAGATAGTACCTCATCCACAATGTCGCCCATGTTCTGTTTCTGTACCCTGATTATAAGTCTTAGGCTATGTCTACGCTAACCCTTATGTCGATACAACTTATGTCACTCAAGAGTGTGAATAAGCCACAGCACCCGAGCAACATAAATTAAACTGACACAAGCCCTGGTGTGGACAGCACTACTACGGCTGGAGAGCTTCTCCCAACAACACAGCTACCGCCTCTGGTTGAACTGGTTTTATGATGTCAACAGGAGAGCTCTTGCCTACCAGCATAATGTGGCTGCACAAGTTCTCTTACTGCAGCACAGCTCTATCGATACAGCCACCGTAAGCTTGTAGGTGTAGACATGGCCTTAGACTCCGATTTTCTGGAATTAACAGCCTCAGATAGGTTTAAAATGTACTTTCAGTAAATGTTCTGTAATGTTCACTTTACATGTATTGTGTCTCTGAATAGTCCTACAACCAAATGTGTTTTTTTTTAAATAAACAAACTAATTCACAAAGGCAAGAAGCAGGGAGTCTGAGCCAAATCCACTGAAGTCAATGGGAGGCTTTCTAATGACTTTAGCAAGCTTTGGATCAGACCCATTTTCAAAGCAAATGTCATTTTTACACAAGTGAATATTTGGGGGAAATGGTTTGGGGTAGGCACCCAGCTCTGGTAAGAACTCATTTGTTGTTTGGAAAACCATGATATTTCAGCTATGTCCATAAGAAAATCATCTACTCTTTGAAAACCAGTGTCTGTCTACAGTAACGGGGCTTGAAAAAATAAAGAGTCAACAGCTTGTATGTGCTGCTGGCCCATTTTGGAACGCGGGCAAAATTTGGCTAGTCCTGAGTTCATCATCGCCATTGAGCTGCTAGGGGAGAGAAACAAATGCCAAGATGTGTAGTCATCCTACTCAACAGACTGAAATTCTCCTGGGACTTGGCACACCAGCATAAATTATTTTTTTCAAAGACATTCTATTATTCCATGCTATTGAAAAAAAAACAGGAATCCTGTGGGTAAAGACTAATTGCACATAGAAGAAGGAAGGTCTAACTTGATCTGGAATTACCTGGCACTCTTTTAGTCAAACTCAAATTCTGAGGACAGTTCTGTCGAAGGATTTAAAGAGGTAATAATAGTGTATGGAATCAATAGAAAGAATGCAAAATATAGAATGCCATGTACTGTGCTATTAATTCTGTTGAGAAACTCAGACCGTATCCTTCATTGTGGTATCTGAGGCTCGGATCATGAAAGTTATTTGGGGGTTTAATTCCCATTGATTTCTATGGCAGTTAGGCACCGTGGTGGGGCATCTGCCCCGCACTGACTAGGAAGGGGTCAAGAGTGCTGTTGGAGTGGCAGCTAATGGGAAGAGGCTGTGGGGTAGCCAATCAGGGCCCAGGAGCTTGATATAAAAGGGAGCTGAAGGCAGAGCAGGGGCAGTCATTCCCAGGCACTCAGGGAGGGAAGACTGCTGGCCGGCTGGCTACAGGAAGGCAGCACACTGGGCAGAGCGGTGGCTGACTGTGTGAGCCTATAGGTCCTGACACAAGGGCAGAAGAGGTACTGGGGCTGCTGGGAAGTGGCCCAGGCAAGATTGTTAAGGAGTTGGGGGAAGAGGTGGTGCAAGGTTGCTGCACACGGGGTCCCTGGGCTGGGGTCCAAAGAAGTGGGTGGACCTGGGTCCCTCGCCCAGAGTGCCAGTGGAGTGGTGGTGGACTGTTGTGGCTGCTGAAATAAATGGCAAAGCTGGGACTGTTGACTACCCTGGGGAGGAGTGGGAGAACATGGGTTGTGGCTTGGCTGTGGGACCTGACAGCAGTGAGAAGGACTAGCAGGGAACCCCAGGGAAGAGTGACGGAGCACAGGCTCTGGATGGGGTGGCTGCTTGAGCTAATTCCCAGACCACCAGCAGGAGGTGCCTGTCCAGCAAAGAGTAGCAGCCAGTTTGTCACAGGCACCTAAATACCTTTCAGGAGGTGGGCCTGAGTGCTTTCCAGTAATGCATTAAATGATTTGTGGTGGGGCATTCAGCACCCCCATCAGCCCAGAGTGAGTTAATGTGGGCCAGAAGAGGTCAATTAACCTTGTGTGCTGCACCTGGAGGGCATTCAGGGATGGATCAAGCCTAATGTCAGATGAAGCCCAGCTGTTGGAGGACCTGAGCTAGGATTATAAAGCCAGGATGTGGCAGGAGGAAACTAAAATAATGCAAGAAGGTATGTGTGTGAGAATAGAATGGATTCTGGAACATATTAGAATATCTGAAAATGAGATGGCAGACAAAGCAGCAAAACGTGCTCTAAAAATGAGGAGGTGGCTATTAAGATACCCTGAAATAGACAAGAATTTAAATGTGTGGGCACAATGGCGCTGGTGAAGGAATGATGTGGACCGAGGAAACAAAAGAACGAAGATTCTATGATATATGCTGAAAAATCAAAGGTAATGTACTCCACAGTCATGGCAAAAAAAAGTGAAGTCATTTTTTAGAGTGGTAGAAGGTCCTTGTGCCTTAAATAAGTTAAACTTGTTGTTAAAAAGCCACAGAGAGGCTGTGTTATAAATGCAAATCCAAAGAAATTGTTGAGCATGTTCTATGGCATTGTGGGCAATATTCTGTGGAAAGAGAATTTCTTTATGAAAAGCTGAGTTGGTTTGGAATTGAAGTCCCCGCTCCACACAAAGGGATGACTGAGAATATCAGGGAAATGGAATGGTGCACCCACCAAAAAAAAAGCCTTACTGTGTTTCCTTAAGGATACTAGACTGAGTGAAAGGCTATATTACAAACAAAAACCTTGGCTAAAAATTAATGAAGGAAGTGGCAACTATAGCCTTGTGATGAGGTTGCTGCGTCCAAACAAAAAGACAAAGGGAGGCTGTCTGGGATTAGGAGGCAGTCTAGCGGGAGAGTAGGCCCTTGGATCCTGTCCTACATTAAGGCATCTGACGACAGGCCAAAAGGAGTGAAGTGGTGACAGAGAACAGAGGAAGCACTACTGGCAGACCCAGATCTATACTGGGAGATAGAGATGTCAGGTAGGAAGGAGACCAAGGAAACAGCAACTGGGATTGGGACTGAGCAGCCATGGATTGCTAGCCATAGGGTCCCTGAGCTGAAACCACCACCAGTAGTGGGTGGGCCCAGCTTCAGGACCTAGAGGTGGAATGGAGACCCTTAGCGGTGGCATCCAGACTGCTTGTCCAGTGGGACTTTAATGCACTGGAATGGGAGATTATATAATGACCTGGCCAGAGGGCTGCATCTCAAAGAGGAAGCAATTGGAGTCTCACACAGAGAGGGATCACAGGGTGAGCAACTGATATCAGGAGGCACCCTGTGGGGTGAAAGCTAATTCCCAGGTCTAACAAGGCTGGATGAACTCTCCTGTGGGCCCACGGCGATTAGATTTTGTGGGGTTCTTTTTCCTGATTTAAGACAAAATGATCACAATTATGGCAGGGAGGCTATTAACGCTATACTAAACTTGCCTTTTAATCAACATAAAGCTGTTCTGTGGTTACATTTTAGTCATAAAACATGTTGAATGGGGTCGGCAACCTATGGCATGCATGCCAAACGTGATACATGAGATGGTTTTGAGCGGCACTCAAACTCACGCTGGGCCCATGTTACATGGGAGAGGGGAAGGAGTGGCCACTTTGTGGCACTGCTTGGGGCCAGGAGCGACTCCTGGCCAAGGTGCTAGGCCCATGTCATGTGGGAGGGGGCGGAAAGGAAGGGGCAGGGATTTATTTTTGTGGGGTCCCCCATAGCCCAAGGCCCTGGGCTGCAGCCCCTAAAGCCTTTGCATTAATCCAGCTCTGCCTAACCACAAGGAGGTGCACCTGTGATGGGTGGAGCCCTTGAAATCTTGTCTGTCTTCACAACAGAAGTTGGTCCAACAAAAGAGATCCACCTTCCACCTCATCCACCTTTTGTGACTATAATTTGTCACATGTGGCTCTTTCCTTTCTCTCTTCCTTCCACTGGATGGAAATGGCATGGGGATTTAACAAATAAACTCTGCTTGTTGTGTTATATATTTTTATATGTGAAAGCAGGCTGAAGTGGTGCAACTTTTCTTATACAAACCAGGTATTACCAATGTTGGGTTTACAATAAGAATAGAAAGTAGCAACAAAAATCCTTTGTATTGACATGACTCTGATTGCACACAAGGAGCAGTAAGAAGTTTTCATTTTTACAGAATAAAGCTTTTTATCTTTTTTAAAAGGAAGGATTACATAATCTTTTTGTTTCCTATTATCTTTTTTAGCTTTGAAATATCATGAACCCCATTCTGTTACAGACTCTCATTTCAGACCAGAACCACACTTTAATTATCTGAATTTCACAAGCTGCTGTGAAATAGGTACATATTATTACACTCACTTTAAAAGGGGTAAACTGAGGAGCAAGTGGTTGCAACCCCACAACTGAATTGCTAAAGTCACAAAACCCATAAGTGACTGAGCAAGGCAAGTCTAAATGTACACCCAATCAGGAACATATGTGTGAGTAGGGTAAGGTCTTGGGATCAAAAAAAGAACAGGTGAGCACTCTGAGAAGGTGAAACCAGGTCAAGGAAGTGAAGAGGCAAGTGTTGCAATAGGCTACATCTGATCATAACAATACTGGGGGTGGAGGGGGATAAACAGCAGCCCTTGCAGCACACACAAAGTTAGGTGACCCTAGCGTGGAACCTAGAAAAGTGATGGGCCAGGAGCAGCACTATAGGCTGTGCTTGACCCATAAGATGTGACATAAGTTTCCCCCTCCCTCCATTACAGATTGTGTACTGCCATGTTTTCTGAAGGAAAATGTTTTGCATCCTTGATATGACTGGTGGCCAGTGCCTTATTTGTATGTATAGCAGTTTTTCCTTTGCACATTTGTGGATGGTCAGTAACTCTGTCTTTGTGTATTTTGTACAGGATGTATTGGTGTATTTGTGCTTCCACTGTGGCAGGATGTTCTGCTCTTCTGTTCCAGGTACAAGCCTTCAGAATATACTTGTATAACTCGTGCACCGATGGTAGTTGGACCCACAGTACATGCAGCTAGTGCCCAGTTGCTGTCAAGATTCTGTGCCAGTAACAATGAGATGCACCACACTTCAGTGAGGTGTGAATCTGAGTTGCTTTGGCTAGCCTCCAGCTGATGTGCTTCCTCAGGCCCGTGTGCCATCTGTCAGGTGAGATTCTCATTGATATCCCTCTGTGTCTGGTTCTCTGTAACAGACCTAACTTTACATGGCTCATCACTCTGACATGCCTCTTGCAAATACACTGCTTGGCCCTAGGCTTCTATACCATCCTGGCTCCAGAGCTTAGCTGATGTCACAACTTTTGCTTGGGTCATCATCACAAGCCATTAGTGAATGTGGTTTTAAGTTGTTAGTGCTGTCAATTTCATGTCTCTTTTTCATCACAGTATTCTTCCTTAAAATCACCCTGTACTAGCCTCCTTACAGGTTAACTGAGGGGATAGTTAGGTGTAAGATGTACTCCCCTCTTCTCTGTTTTGGAGTGAATCTGTTTGCCTTATGCCTTTACAGGACATAATCAAACTAACAATGTACATATTCCTATATATAAGGTATGCATGCAGGTGCTCGCTTGCTTTCTTTCTCTCACTCAAGCACATTAATTTAAATTATGGTTGTAACAGACGTGCCATTCTGAATTGTACATTGGTTTAGCCCATCTCTAGTCTGATTAGCTGAAAAACAAAACTGATAATTAGCTAAAAATCAGATAATAAATGAGGCCAGGAAGTTATGTATAGATTCATTAATACATTCTCATTTGAATCCTTTGACAGTGTAGCCATATGGGGGCCTGACTGAACATTGAGACGAGTATAAATTGAGAGTAACTTGATTGAAATCAATGGAAATGTGAATGAAAGTAGAATCAAGACCCTTATGTTATACACAGTCCCCTAAATATTCAAAGCACCAATCCTACCACCCTTGCTCACGTTGCATAGCACCCACCTCAGCAGGTAGCCTCCTAAATATCTCTGTGTAAAGGTGGTTGAACAGAGCCTTCATATATAGGTCTTGATCTAAAAGAGTACATAAGCAGACGCTTATCTTTAAACATGGCAGTAGTCCCACTGACTTTAGTGGGACAACTCAGATGCTTAACATAAAGTCTTTGCTTAAGAGCTTTGCTGTAATTGGATCTGTTTGTTGGAAATAAAGAGTCCTAGAGATAGAGGTTCAAATTTTACTGTAACTCTATTTGTTGTAAGCCAGCACATTGAAATGATACCCTGCTCCTTCAGTTAAACAGAGTTGTTTTATGATGATGTATGTTTTCCCTCACTTCTAGAAGTGCCTTTTATATAATATATGCTGATTCCCCTGTCTCCTCTTCCAGGTTTGAAGAAGTAGAGTAAACTGTTCCCTATGTCAGCCTTGTACAGTGGGTTTAGATCATTTATATAAATAACATTGCTAGAAAGGTGAAAATAGCTGAACTGTAAACTGATAATGTTCAGCCTGCAGAAGTCCTTTTCCAAGAATCACATTGATGGGTTGATGCAGAACAGGAACTTGCTGTTTACACAGTTCACCATCAGTATCACAATGGCAGAATCCCACTGTAAGGGTATGTAAACAGGGAGGCTGGTGCCTTGGTTAGTTGTGCACTCTCTTTATTAAGTAGGTATGCCCTTTGAAAATTTTCCGCTATACTTTCCCCCTCCCGTTGAAACCCCTGAAAGACTTTTTCCCCAGGGAAAGTGGCTTAATCTGGAAGATCTGGTTGTAAACACTAATGCTGAGAGGATCAAGAAAAAGACTATATGGAAGTGAAGGGCTATTCAGGACACACAGGAAAGAACTAAGGAAATTAAATATTGCACGTGGTTATTGCCTCATGCTGAAAACACACCCCCTCCCCCGAAGAGTATCAGTGGCACAACTGCGCAGCAATTCCCAACAGCTTGGAGCACAGAGAGGCTTGCCAGTAATTGGCAGGCTTGCATGTATCACATCTCAATCCTCACCAAGCTGTGTTCATGCTCACCGCTCACTTTGGAGTAGCTTCCGTGCTATCTCTGCTTATGCCAGCCCAGTCTTGCCTCTGGGATTCCATCACAAGGTCAACTGCCTGCAGGTTATGTAATCTGGGATTTACCATCCCAGGGTACACGGAGTCTCATGCTAGCAATTGTCATCTGGTCCTGTTAACATGATCGGAGCCCTGCAGCTGCTAATAGGGCTGGCCTCCCCACTTCCATAGGGAGGGTGCTGGGGAGTAGATTAAAACTCTGCATTTCCTTGTTGTTGCGGCTGTGGAGCTGGGAGTCAGGCATGAAAGGCAGGTAAATGGATGTCCCCCATGAACAAGGGAGCTAGGCATGAGAGCTAAATCCCTTGCTGAGTTGCAGTAAGTAGTGAAACTAACACTGAGAGCTCTAGGATTGCTATGAAAATCACCCAGCCTTTAATTACCTCATTAGCATCTTTCTCACCTTCTAGAAATGTGCTGTGTAAACAACAAACACACACCCACTGTAGAGGAGGAAACTCAGGAAGCATAAGAAACCTCCGGGAGGTTTTCTTGAGCTGGGAGGAAGCAGGAGAGAGTCTCATGATACCCAACTACAACTGTATCCACATATGAACTGTGTGATGCCCCTTCCACCTTTCATTATGCTGCTGTGTCTTCCTGCAGGTCCTTCACTGGCATCTCCTGTGGCGTCAGTTTTGCTCCGCTTACAAGCAAAATGTGTCATTTCACTCCTCCTTTGTCTCCTTCAGCTCTCTGCAAGGCAATAACATCCTTCACCCTGCTTCTCTCCAGCTGTCTGCTGCACTGGATGGACAAATAGAGATGATTAGGGTGTGTCTACAAGATGGGGCAAAACCTCTTGCTCCTCCGGGGCATGATAAGGGTGTGTTTACGTGATGGGCCAAGTTCTGCTGCTCCACCATGTGGGGAACTGTACTTTTAAGAGGTCCTAGCATAACCCAGACATGGAGGACCCTGTGAAGAGTAGACCTGGTGAGAGCTGGTTGAATAGTTGGAATTTTGATAACCTTTTAGTTGAAATTTTTCATTTAAAAGTACAGAAAAAAATGCTGAAACTTTGTTTTTTGGAGAATTTCTGTCCTCTTCACCCTTATTTTCTACCATGTCTGCAAGTGGCTGAATTTTCCTGCATGCAGAACAACAGGATTTTGGAGCCAATGCAGGAAATGTGCAACTTCTGCTACCTGTGGATCATCAAACAAGGGAAACTTTGAAGGTGGGGGAAGCAGGGATAGGGCCAGCGGATGCAAAGGCCATCCTCCTGAGTGGAAGAATACATAGTAAAAAGTGTACTTCAGTCTCAAAACCATGGATGTAGTCAGGGAGAAAAGACTCTTTCACCTGAGAGCCTAAGTTAATCCTCTTCATACAGGCCAACTGCACAGATTGCTTTGTATCCTGCCTCCAGAATCAAAGTGAACAAATCTATACAAGGGCATCCAACTGTTAGCTGTGTCTCTTTCTTGGTTCAGAGTGTCCAGCCAGCAGCAACCATTCCTGCCAGAACCATGTAAGGTGTGCTGCGTGGGGACACATCAACAACCGTCTCTACACCTCTGTGTTCTAGGACCCTTGGAGCAGCTGTAGGATGGGGCCCAGCGCTGCTGCTGAGAGCTAAGTCAGGCTCTACGTTTTCCTCCAGATAGTTGATCCCATCTACTGGGTTAGTTGTAGAGGATTCGGGGGGGTTTGTCAGTATCCCAGAATTCCTCAGCCTCATTGTCATTTGTCAGCATGAATGTCCGACTAAACCAGACTGGAGTAGCAACAAGGGTTCTTTACACCAGCAGTCAGTCTCACCCGAGATTGGCTGACATAGGGAAGTCATGCAGCTGGGGAGGGTCAGCATCAGTAATATGTGCAGTCCAGGTCACATTAAAAAGCTTGAGACTGTAGGCCTGGGCTATGGTGCATAGGACATTGCCTCAGACAAGCCTAAGGAGGAGCAGTGGCTCCAGTGATCTGACATTAGTGCCCAGCTTACCCATTTCCTGGAATGTCTTTTCTTAGTGGAGCACTCATTTTGAACAAGGCCCTTAATCTCTACTAAAAAGTGGGATGATGAAGTGCTGGGTGTGCCTAAAGAATATTCAAATGAAGGGTGTCTTGAGCTTTCTCTGTGTGGATCTTGGACCTTCCTAAGAGCAAGACACTATCCCAATGGAAGATTCATTCCCCATGGACAAGGGATGAGTAATTGCTCTGTGAACACTGGTTATAAATATATAGTGCTATTTCCTGGCACAGTGGGTGTGGGCAAGTGTATAGTTTGGAATCAATTCCTGGATTTTTTCAGGCACAGTGAATGCTGCAGAGAATCCCAAAACCACTTGTTTGTAGGAGGGGAGACAGAAAGTGGGACATTTTTCCACCATGAACATTAATGAACTCTCAGTTTCTATGGCGATTCCTGGCAATCCTGCCAATCGTTTTGCTGTCTTGATTGTACTCTGGGCAAATTTCAATAGCCAACAGAAGGCTAAGAGAGGCAAATTTCAAGTTTTAAAAGGCACCTTTGTTCTTCAGAAAGGAGCATTAAAGGACATGAGTACTTAAAAAAAAATTGTACTTTACCCTTATGGCACATATTACATTAAAGAACATTGGCTAAACCTGGAGCCAAGGTGACACTTCAGCCACTGAAATCCAGGTGTAAGGAAAAAGCTGTTAGTCTCAGCCAGACATTGAAGGTGGAGTTAATAGCTATATTTCAAGGAGATAAAAGAAAGCTGTATGAAAAATAAAGGTTAAGGCTTATTTTTAAAGGAAAGACATCCCTCTTCACCCCCAATAAAAATGTAGGGCTGGAAGGGAGCTTAAGAGGTCATTTTAGCCATCCCCTCCACACTGAGGGAGGATTAAGTATACCATATTTTGTTTGTGGTACAAAATCAAATAGGGCGCAAAATCTCACATTTGTGCAGTACCATGATGTATGCTTCTTTGCTGAAGTAGGGAAAATGTCTTGTATGCTGTGTCCAAAGAGAACACATCAGGCACCACATAAAGATGTTGTTTAAAATACAAGACAGGTGGTCAAAATGCTCATGTCAAATGCAATTATGCAGCCAAACTGAAGGACAAATCCTGGATTTTGCCACAAAAATGCTGCTTTCTGGTCTTGAACTTCTCCCATTAGTTTACTTTCCTCACCCTCTTATTTTGTCTGTTTAATAGTTTTCCTTACTAGGAAAAGTTCAGATTTTCTGCGCCTGCTTCCTTACTTCTTCCTTAAAATAAAGTGAGAGGGAGAACCCTCCAGCCTAAGGACTAAAGCTGATCCAAAACTTGGTTTTCTGCACAAATTTCAATTTATGGAGGAAATTCAAACTACTGAAAAAATGTGTATGAAAGCCAAAATATTTGTACTCTGAAATGTTGCTGCAGTACCTAACGGGAATTCTAGCTCAGGTGCCCCATTCTCCTTTATAAGTTGGGCTTCCTGGTCAGACTACATCTCCCATGATACACAATAGTCTTCCCTCTTGGAGACGGGAGGTGGGGCACAGTGGGAGTCCCTGCCTATGGGGCATCAAGGAAGATGTAGTCCAACCAGGCAGCCGAGCCCATAGAAGACAATGGAGACGAGGCAACTTAACTACAATTACCATGAGGCATCATGGCAGCATTTCCAAATCAAAATATTTTGGTTTTATAGCATTTGGTTTTTCAATGTTTCAATGGAAAAAGTTTGAGCAGCTCTGTTTAAGAGCATCATGCAACACAAACACCTTCTTTCAGAAACGACTTGGGGAGTGTCTCTGTTCAACTTTAGCATCCAGGCTTGTGGGAGGAAAAATGAGCAGTAGCTACTAAGCTGCTCTCCTGGAGGCTGTAGGAAATCCACATAAGTGAAGACTGTATATCTGGTTGTAGTGGTGAAGGATCAGGGGCAGAAGAGACTATGGTATTTGTGTGGCAGTTACCATGCAATTCTCCTTTAAACAGCCACATAATTTCCAGTTTGATGCATAATTCACTTTTTTGCATAAACTGGGGATCTTGCTCTCAGCTTGTGATATTGTAGAGTAAAATAATACCACACCCAGGACAGACTTCTTTGGGTCCCCACTAGATACATTTTCCCCATTTTGACAGTGAACCATTGATAATTACTCTTTCAGTATTGTCTTTCAACTAGTTTTGCACCCATCTCATAGTAATTTCATCTAGATCACATTTCCTTAGTTTGCTTATGTGAATGATCCAGATATATCATGGCTACAGCTTCCCTACTATCTACCAGACCAGTAACCCTGTCAAAAAAGGAAATTAGGTGGGTTTGGCATGATTTGTTCTTGACCAATCCTTGCTTGTTATTACCTAACTCTCTTATCCTGTTTAATAATGTTTAATAATTTGTTTCATATCTTTTCAGGTATCGAATGTAGGCTGACTAGTTTATAATTTCTCCATCCTCTTTGTTTCCCTTTTTAAAGATATGTACTATGATCACCCTTTTTCCATCTTTTGAGACCTCCTCTATCCTCTGTGAGTTGTCAAAGATAATAGTTAATGGTTCCGAGATTGCTTCAGCTGGTTCCTGAAGTACCCGAGGATGAATTTCATCAGTTTCTGCCAACTTGAATATATTTAACTTATCTAAATATTTTTCCCTATCTTGTCTTGCATTCCTTCCCCTTTGTTAATGTTAATTGTATCTGATATTGGAACAATATACCAAGGGTCATGGTGGAGTCTCCATCAACGATAATTTTAAAATCAAGAACAGATGTTTCTCTTAAAGATATGCTCTAGGAATTATTTTGGAGAAGTTCCATGGCCTACTATACAGGAGGTGAGACTAGATGATCACAGTCATCCCTTCTGGTCTTAGATTCATAGAGTCTATGATCACCATTTACATTTTTAGTGAAGAATGAAACAGAATAGGCATTAAACACCTCAGCCTTTTTGATGTCATCTGTTATTAACTTTCCTTCCCCGCTAAACGGCAAGCCTGGAATTTCCTTGGACTTTTTCTTGCTAATTATGTATTTATAGAACCTCTTCTTATTGTCTTTTTATGTCCCTCATGTTACTCATTTTGTGCCTGAGCCTTTCTGATTTTATCCCTAGAGACTTGTGTGCTATTCCTTGTACTTCTCCTTTGCATGTTTCCACTTTTGTAGAATTTTGCTTTTTGATATTCAGGTCAGTGAAGAACTCCTACTGCAGCCCTACGGGCCTTTTACTATTCTTCCTATGTTTCCTTCGCACTGGGATAATTTGCTGTTGTGCCTGTAAAATTGCCTTTTTGACAAGCTGCCAGCTCTCCTGAGTGCCTTTTTCCCATAGATGTTCTTCCCCTGGGACCTTTCCTGAGTTGTTCAAGTCTGCTTTTTTTAAAAATCCTTTGTCTTTATTTTGTTGGTCTAACTTCTTCCCTTCTTTAGAATCACTAAATCTATCATTTTGTGATCACTTTTATCCAAATTGCCTTCCACCTTCAGATTCTCAACCAATTCCTTCCTGTTAGTTAGAATAAAATCTAAAATAGTTGTCTCCTGGTTATTTCCTCCACCTTCTGAAACAAAAAGTTGCCCCCAATGCATTACCAGAACTTCCTGGAAATATAGTGTTTTGCTGTATTACTTTTTCCCCTGACTCCTTCAAGCTTGCTCCCAGAGCCTTGAAGTCATTGCTCATCTGCTCAGGGTGAAACCTGGCAGTATCATTAATGGCCACATGGATGAGCAGCATGGGGTAGTATTCAGGGAGATAGATGAACCTTGGAAGCCTTTCCATAATGCTTCAGATGTGGACTCCAGGCAGGCAGCACACCTCCCAGGACCACATGTCAGGTCAGCAGATGGATGCTTCTGGCCCCCTCAGAAAGGAGTCACAGCTCCCCACCACTCTAAATCTCTTTCTCTTGGGTTTGGTCTTAGAAACAACCACAAGGAGTCACATTAGTTAACCCAACATTAAGCATGACTTTGCAGAGAATGTAATAAGGACAAGTTGTGTTTAATATTGTGTCAGCTGGTTGTGGTTAAGCCTACAGTTCCAGGAGAGGTTAATCCAACCAGTGGCCATAACATTAAATACTACAGCCAAGATTTTCAAAAGTGACAAGTGAGTTTAGGGGCTTGAATTTTTAGGTACCCAACTTGAGACACCTGCCTGACTTGCAGACATCACTGAGTACTGCTTTTCAAAAAGGCCTCTTTATGGTCCTTCAGATTGGATATCCAAATATGGATGTTGACTTGTCCCTGACTACAATGAATACAAAGCTGCATTAATTACTGTTAGTTAATACGACTCCTTAATGTCATGTTCTAACATGACCTAATTATTTTAGTAAAAATGAGAGTCCCATAGCATTTTAAAGACTAACAAATTTAATTTCTGCAGGCATAAGCTTTCGTGGGCTGTAACCCACTTTGTCAGATGCAAGGAAGAGAAATTAGATGTGTGTGTATACATATATACACATCCAAAAGCAAGGAACAACAATGGGTGGGGTAGGTAATAGCAAAGTCCAGACAGTTAGAGTAACTGAGATCTATTCACAACCATTGATTAGAAGGTGAGAATGTGTGAACAGTGACAACTACTTCTTGTAATGAGATAACCATTCCAAGTCCCTGTTCAGACCCAGTTTGATTGTGTAAAGTTTGCATATGAGTTCAAGCTCTGCAGTTTCTCCCTGTAGTCTGTTTTTAAAGTTGTTTTTTTTTTTTTGTAGAAGTATGACAGTGTTCAAGTCAGCTACAGAGTGTCCTGGGAGATGGACATGCTCTCCTACTGGCTTATGTCTGATTTTTTATGTCTGATTTGTGTCCATTTATTCTTTTGTGTAGCGACAGTCTGGTTTGGCCAATGTACATGGCAGAGGGGCATTGCTGGCACATGATGGCATATATTACATTAGTAGATGTACAGCTGAATGAGCTCCTGATGGTGGGGCTGATGTGGTTAGGACCTGCGATGGTGTCACTAGAGTTGATGTACAGGCAGAGCTGGAAACGGGGTTTGTTGCAGGGATAGGTTCCTGGGTTAGTGTTCTTGTTGTATGGTGTACGGTTGCTGGTGAGTATTTGCTTCAGGTTGGGGGGGCTGTCTGTAAGCAAGGATAGGTCTGCCTCTCATGGCTTGAGTGAGTGAGGGATCATCTGCTAGGAGAGGTTGTAGATCCTTTTATTTTAGTGTAGACAACTGCATATTCTTTCACAACAGAGAAAGTCTGGCCCTATTCAATGGATTTATGGACACTGGTTGGGTTAAGAAGTTCTTCCCAATAAAAAGCTAACCGCAGAGGGAGGGAGAGAGAGGTCACAGAGAAAAAAGAAAATTGGTGGTGCCCATTACATCTCCTCTTCAACCATCATCTGTCCCCTGGACTAATAGGGGTACCTACTTCCCTGACATTCAATTGGAAGGCAGTAGCCACTTCCATAAACAGAAGGTATGGCTACCATGGTGAAAGAGAGAGAGAGACAATTACAGCAGAGCATTTGCTATGTGTACTAAGGCCCAATGAAAATTGTGATGGGAACCAAGAAAGAGTTCTTCACATGTAGAGTTCTACTTCTTTGATTCACTCTATCCCTCACTCAACCTTCCTCTTATTGGTTGATTCTCTGATTTCCACCATCAAATTAGGGAGCTGGTGGAGTCCTGGCTCTGCCTCTCAGTGCACCAACCAGTGCAGGTTGAACTAGTGTGGGTGGTGATGTGATTTGCTGCTGGCATATGGCATCAGCCAATTCTTCCTCACTCTAAGAGCAAGGGGGACCAGTTCCTTCCCTCAGTACAGTGGTGCTCCAAGTACAGTGGGTGTGGTATAGCCATAGTCTAATCCTGAAAGATGTGAACAATTGATAGACTGGAAAATTATTAAGACAAATGATATGGCAAATGTTTCAAACAATAGGTCAATCTGAACATTTTCCAAGGAGAAAAAAAGTCTTTACTTGCAAATAATTAATTTGACCATCTTTCCCATCTGATACATTTAATATCATACATTTTTATCTTGCCAGCAGCATAAGACACTGCTTTGTGTTGATGGGAGTCAAACTAGCCTAGAAGAAGTTCAACATGTGTTGTGATGGAAATTATGCAGGGCAGGACTGAAGCACCAGCAATCTAAATGCATGTTAATTTGGCCTCCCGAAAATAATAATTTGCTAGGAATCAGGTGCGTTTATTTACCTTTCCCTGAGGACTCAGAGCAATGCATCCTCCCAGGACCTGGAGTAATGCACATCCCCTCGGTAATCAGATACAAGTGTATCCTGCCAGCATTTATGAGTTTATTTAGCATGAAATACAACCCCCACTCTAGTGTATTTTTCTCTTGGCAAAAAATGCCAGTGATTTGCCTTACTGGTAATTCTTCCCTGTGTCTGTGCTGCTAGCAATTAAATAGGGATGTCCTATTCCCTGTGGGGAATGTAATCCCCCTATGCTTTTGATGCCAGAAATAACCCAAGGCCTTTGTCCTGCCAAGACTCTTTGGGTGGCCCTTGCCAGAAATTCAGTGGGTATGTTCTTTCTGCCAAGAATGTCAGCCCCTATGGTTTTCCAGGGAGAACTCTAAGTTCTGCACTTGCCATGCCAGGAATGCTGAAGGTTTGTCCTGCCAATTCAACTATATAGGTTTGTCCAGTATATAATCTAATCTCTTTGCTCTCCAAATCTGTCATAGACCGCAGCAGAAATCTCCATGTTGCATCAATGTACCTAACAAAATCAGGCAAGCCTGGCTGCCATCAAAGGGTTATCGTTCATTTTACAATAAATCCAATCAGATTTGTGTTTTTTAAAAAAATAACCCCACTTCAGTGTGAAAAATTCAGTAGCCAAACTGTCATTGTTCTCAAGGGTTGTTACAAATGAACTGGAAAAATGTACAAACAGTTTCATGCATCGAGATCACCATCAGTTCTGTCCGGCTACTACTGTATCAACAACTTTTTCAGTTTCATATGCACACAGCACTTCCGCATAAATTTACAAAGCTGCTCTCATTTATGCTGATGAGGGCTGTACTGGGTCAGTTTTACTTTCCTGATTATTTTGCAGAAATGAATAAAAAGAATAATTAATACATGCCAGCCTGGTTCAGATGCTGTTGAGAATGTGTGTCCTGTACCAATTCCTCAATTAATGCCATACTAAGAAGTGAGAACCTCATTCACCACTCTGTCAGTCCAGTTTTACACTGGACTTACACTTTAAATCTTCTGAAATCAATGGAGTTACATGGGCTTGATACTGGGGTAACAAAGTGGTGAATCAGGCCCAGAAATGTTAAGTTTGACAAGATTTAAAGCTGAAATTTTAATCACACAACAGTCAGAAAAATCGAAGATTGGTGCATCAAGTATATGTATACATAACATGACATATATTAGTTGTTGGGTTTAATGTGCAGGTGCTGGGTGGTGTTGGTGGCATGTGATATACAGCAGGTCAGACTAGATCTGCTGGTCCTTTCTAGCCTTGAACTCTATGACTCTACATGCTATACCTCAGCCCAACCTAGATCTTTCCTGGATACGATCAAGATGATTTTTTGGGTTGCTCCAAAATTGCCTGAGCAACAAAGGGAAGCAATGTAGTAGGATGGGAGCCTCGTTTAACAAATAACTCCACAAAGACGAGCTCTGAGGGCTTGTCTAAATTGTGCGGCTCCATCAATGCAAGTTGTTGACGTTGATGTACCTTGCATTGTGTAGCCGCGCTGTCTTCACTGTGTTTTACATAGCTCATCTCTTCTCGTTCTGGTGGAGTACAGGAGTGGAAGGGAGAATGCTCAGCATTCTATTGTGTGGGTCTTCACCAGACCTGCTCAGGCGATTGCCACTGCATCGAAAGCTGAGGTGCCAATGAAGCCTGTGGTGTAGACAAGCCTTTAATTGAGGAAGGTCCAAATTCTCCTTTCATGTGTTTGGTTTTACTTTGATGATATGAATGGTAATCTGTTTCTAACATGGCTTTTTTTTTTTTTTTTTTTTTTAAAGAACTAGACATAATGCCACAGACTTCTTGGGCATGCTATCCTCATTGTACAAGGCTAGATCGTACAATTTAGGCACAGTCCTGTTTTGGGAGTTTTGTATCATCACATCACCCCAAAAGGAGCACTAGACGCACTCTGCCACGCAAAATTCCCCAGTGTACAGGGCAGTGCATTAATATCTACACCCCTGAAGGTGTACATCATGAAGATTTCAGCAGGGGAGGATAGTAGGCAGCAGAGTGCATAGACATCGTAACAGTGTAACCCTGTTGCAAAAAAAAAAAAACACCCAAGAATGTTGTTTGCATCTGCAGGAGCGTTGTAAGCAAGACACAGGAAGTAATTCTTCCGCTCTACTCCATGCTGATTAGGCCTCAAGTGGAGTGTTTAGGAAAGATGTGGCCAAACTGGAGAAAGTCCAGAGAAGAACATATATAAAAAAAAGATTAAAGATCTAGAAAACATGACCTGTGAGGGAAGATTGTAGGGACAAGCTTCTTCCAAAGCAGCCTGGGTATCGGCAAACCGTGCTCAGAAAGGGTGCGGCAGAAGAAGCTGAGGGGATTAACTAGATTTCGTAACCATGCATGCTGTAGATCATGAGCGCCCTACGTGCTGATTGAGAGAGCCCTTGGCTACTACTAACCATGTAGATGTATCAGGTTAATCAATGAACAAGCCTGAGATATGTAATAAAAGAAGCCCGTGGAAAGCACGGGCATGCCTCTTCTCATCTCACACTGACTCCGTGTCTGATCTTCACCGACGCTACAGAAGATTGAAAAAATAGAGTTTGTTTAGTCTGGAGAAGAGAAGACTGAACTGGGACATGATAACCATATTCAAGTACATAGAAGAATGTTACAAGGAGGAGGGAGAAAAAAAGTTCTCCTTAATCTCTGAGGATAGGACAAGAAACAATGGGTTTAAATTGTAGCAAGGATAGTTTAGGTAGGACATTAGGAAAAACTTCCTAACTGTCAGGGTAGTGAAGCACTGCAATAAATAAAGGGAGGTTGTGGAATCTCCATCACTGGAGATTTTTAAGGGCAGGGTAGACAAACATCTGTCAGGGATGGTCTGTATGATACTTAGTCTTGCTCTGAGTGCAGAGTACTGGACTAGAAGACATCTCAAGGTCCCTATTCCATGATTCTCTGACAATTCTTTGGAGATGGTTTGTAGACATAAAGTGATGAAAGTAAAGGGAATTTAGGGGGAATAATGCTAGGATTATGGATGGAGTAGACAAGTGTGAGCTCTGAGTTAATGAGGGAAGCTGCATAGGAGGAGCCTCATGGCCAGTCCACTTCCCCTAGGGAATATTTCTTTCTTGGAAACATTTAGCTGAAGGAACTTCTTGAGAACACCACATTTTTTGGTCAAGGTAGGCAGTGTGTGTCAAAAGGTGCATGTACATTTGAGGATCATCTGTGTAAAAGCTTAGCTTGTGCAAAAGTTAGAGATAGAATCATAGAATATTAAGCTTTGAAGTGACATCAGGAGGTCATCTAGTCCAACCCGCTGCTCAAAGCAGGACAAATCCCAACTAAATCATCGCAGCCATGGCTTTGTCAAGTGGGGCCTTAAAAAGATCTAGTGATGGAAACTCCACGGTACCACCTCCCTAGATAACCAATTCCAGTGCTTCACTACCCTCGTAGTGAAAAACCTTTTCCTAATATCGAAACTAGACTTCCCCCACTGCAACTTGAGACCATTGCTCCTAGTTCTGTCATCTACTACCACTGAGACAAGTCTAGTTCCATCTTCCCTGGAGCCCCCTTTCAGGCAGTTAAAGGCTGCTATTAAATCCCTCCTCACTCTTCTCTTCCATAGACTAAACAAGCCTAGTTCCCTCAGCCTCTCCATATAAGCCATGTGCTCCAGCCCCCTAATAATTTTTGTTACCCTCTGCTGGACTCTCCAATTTGTCCATGCTTCCTGTAGTGAGAATATAAAAGGCATGGACTTCAACTGAGCTATGCTGAGAATGCCCATTGTGACCAAGAGGAAAGTACAGGGTAGAATTGGATAAGGGGAAGTTCTTAAGAGTAAAATTATCAGATTTTAAATGGTGAAACATGGTAGAAGGATGGAAGTTATAGGCTAATGCAGGCACAAATATGGGAAGACAGAACTAAATGACAAAAGAGGAACAGGATTAAGGATTTAGGGATGTCTGGAAATGTACCAAGAAATGTAAAAACTCCAACTGGTATCACAGGTAATAACCATCTGCTCAACAAAAGAATGTACTTTGAACACATCACTATAATGCTCCTCTTTCTTCATGAACTTCCTACTGAATACAGAGTCAAAAGACTTCCATAGGATTAGCCCTTGTTAGCTAAGGGATCACCTCTCTCTCTACAACCCAGACCACCTGCAATAGGTATAACCCACTGGAACAATCAGACTGTTAACTAGCCGAAGGAAGATGGTGGGTGCAAGAGATAGAACTTTCACAGATCTGAACCTAGACTAGGGAGCTATTTATTCTGCAAGAAAGAAGAATGACTTTAGGTCTCCAATAATGAGACCTAAATGCAAATCTCATTTCTTTGATTAAGTTTTTCTTAAATAGTCCTTCACACACACACAATCAACTAGTCAACCTACAACCTAATCAAGCTATTTCTCCTGCAGAGAGAGAGAGAGAGAAATTGAAGGTTATTGCTATTTCAATTGTTAAGCATTTTACAATATACAAAAACTATATTAGAGAGAACATTAAAGTTGCAAAGTCAAGCACCAAAAAGTTAGGAAATGCCAAAATTAAGAGTATTAGTGCAACTTGAATTCTGCTGTCCCCCTTGTGCTTATGCATTATGATATAGCACCAGCTGCTCAGCTGTTGTAATTGTGGCCAAGAATCTGGCTCACAGTGTTTAATTATATGTTTGTATACTAGTTTTCCAAAATGGCTTGTTAGCAGGGTTTGAACTCAGGACCTTCCACAGCACAGACCTTTTCCAGCTGAGCTAAATAAGCAGCCAGTACCAGATGCAGGCTACTAGCACCTGATTAAGCCCTTAGTGATTTACACATTGTCAGTAGATTGCACAACTATTTGTGAGACAGAAATGAAAGATTGGTCATCCGGGTATCTGCATTTTATTCCTGGCTCAGGTAGAAGCATGGTTGAGTTATCAGGCAGTGGGTGATAGATAGCACAGCCACACAAACACATTTGGGACATTAACTCTGAAAGGCTGAGACACAAATTGGATGGAAATTGGCTTAGTCATACTAGAGATCTGGATTTGACTCCTAACTCCACATGCAGTGATCTTGTGCAGCCTTTTAGTTACCCTATTTGTGAAATAGGAACAATATCTGCCTGCCTGCTTCCCTATTTAGAATAGGGGTAAGAGGCTTTGATCTATAATAAGGGTTGTGAATTACAGAGACATGTGAATACCAGTTAGTAGCAGACATTAAACCAGCCTGGTGCACTTTCCTTTACGCCAAATGATATTTTGGATAGAGAGTATGTCTCAATATGAATATAGATAAATATGTCTCTCTGTGTGACATTTTACTTGAGATACATGCAGGTGTGTCATGGCTGCCAAATATACAGATGTCCCCCTACATGATTAGCACTTGACAAATCTACTACAAAAAGAGGCAGGAGGAAGGGAAGGCAAAGAAGAAGTAATTCTTAGAGAGGAGGTGTGTGTTGGAGATACAGAGGACATTCTTAGACTGAATGAAAGAAGTACTACAATTGTTATGCATAGAGTAGCCCATGAATACAAACTCTGCCTCTTGCAGTCATTTCTTGGAGGGAAATTAGAGATGAAACCCAGCACTCATAAAACTCCACAACCTTCTGATGCTCACTGGAAAGAAATTAAGCTTAAATCCTTGGATCACATCTATAACTGCCTTTTTTAACATCTTGCTTAGAGAAGCCAAGGTATACTTAACTCTGTTCCAACTCACACACATGTAATTAATGAATGTACAGAAAGCTCCTGCAAAGTGTGAAATCCACACACCTTAGACTTTGGACTTAATTAGTCCCAAAGAAAACCTCTAACAGATTTGATTTTTCTGTCACCAAGCAAGGTAATGGTGCATTGTCTATTTCCTTATATGTGCAGTAAATATAGACCCATCTTTTCCCCAAAGTAAGTCCCAGAGAAAGTTTAAAGAGGGAAAGAAACTCTGTTTCTCCACTAGGAGTAAGGAGAAAAGCTAGCTCTGGCAGGCTTAATTTGCATACCATAATTTCATCCCAGTTCAGTTCTCTACAGGGTCTTATGCTTTATTGTTTGGAGTTTGTTTGCACTCTGTTTTTGGAAACTATATTAACTGGTGTATGAAAATGTATTTAGAGAAGGGGGAGAAACTGTTAAAAGTATAGCCTGGGGAAATGGATCACTCTGAGCACTTTGGCAGTGGATTCTAGTGGGGTAGATAGCTCAAATTCACCATAAGGCTCACAGACTTTGTCAGAGAGATCAAACAGGCTAGGGGCAAGAGTTTCGTTTCTGTCTAGGGAATCATGCTTTGGATTTTCTTGCCCAGGAATGCTAAATCTTGTCTGGAAAATAATATAAGACTGGACCCATTGGTAAGGGAGTTGCTGAAGCTGATTTGGCAGAGCTGGACTGGCAGCTGCAGGCCTCAACAAGACTTGGAGAGTGAGGTTTAGGTAAGCAGCCATTGTTTTGTGAATAACAGTTCTGGGCCCAAATGAGCTAAACAATTAATAACTGGGATTGTGGGATCTGCCATATCCTAATACATTGTGTAGGTTTTCCTAATTTCATGGTATGTAAATAAATGTTTCTCTTGGTTTGCTCACAATAAAAGGTATTTGTGATTTCATATTCCCAAAGGCTCCGGAGTGCTTGAGAGTGGAAAAGAAACACCTGCAAAAGGAGTTTAAATTGAAAGTTTGTGAGACCTAGGAATGGATTAGGTTTCAGATAGGGGCTGGAGTCAATTGCTGTTTGGGCAAAGCGGCTGGGACTGAGAACCTGGCAGGGAGTTTAGGGTGGAGGGTAGACTGAAATCTGATAAGGAGCTGAGGACTCCAGGACTGGCTGAGTAAGGAGCCTGGAACTGGAACTAGCGGGAAGTGGGGAGATCTGCTGAGGAGCCAGGATACAAGGTGTGAACTGGGGCTGTCTGTGTAAAGATACTGGGGCTAAGGGTGATAAATTGGGACTCAGATGGGAAGCCCTAAGTGAGGAGACTAGGACTTACCTGAAAGCCTAAGTAGTAGAGACTGGTACTGGCTAGGTGAGGAGAAAGGGACTGGGACAAGGAACCATAGGTGATGAAGAAACAGGAGTGGGACAGGAACAGGTTGGAGGGAATGGGGCAGAAGGGGTAAAGCCTGCGGAGAGGAGGGACAGAAGTGTCTGAGCTCCCCAGAATACATTCCTCTCCAGAGCCTGGAATGGAACCCAGGATTCCTGAGTCTCACCATTCCTCAGCTATTGGTAAAACCCAGTGTCAAAGAGCGTGTCTGATCCCTCTCCAGTGCCGGTCCACATAGAGGCTGACAACCTACTACTGCTGTCAGTTGCACTGTTAGCTCAAATGGCCAAGGTTGGTGTGTGGGATTTAAAGGTTCCACTCCTGCTGATGAACCATGTGGGTGTCAGTGTGTGGCCACATGATGGGATTTGTGTGTTGTCAGTTGGGTTTTTAAAACCTAGGAAAATTATACACAAATTAGGTTAAAAGACTATTAATGTTGTAGAGTCAAGCACTCCAAAATTAGGAAATGCCTGTGCAACCTTAATTTGCCCCAATTGTGTGTATGCATTATGATGCAGTCTTTAATTACACCATTGTATGTAATGTGTGTGACGCTCCCGTCAGTGATGGAAGACCAACCAACCTCAGGGCAGACTGTTAAAAACCAGGGCACAAACCCAAATTGGTTATGAGTTCTAAACTTAGATTTTCATGTAGAATGGCACTGAGTGCAAACTCCTCAGCTACTTTAACATGGAGTCACAGACAGTCTGCTCGCGTACTTCAGTTTGTCTTGCTACCTAGGTATGTGTATCTCTGTGCCAGATGGCCCCTTACACAAAGAATTACAACAATATTCAGGTTACTCCTGATCCCAAAGGAGCAGTGATTTATCCCAGGTCAGCTGCCTTTAGATCTCACACCAAAGACCACGCTTGTAGCCAGTCATAGTAAACTATATGAAGATTTATTAAATAGGAAAAGGAAATGTGAGAGTTATTTACAAGGTCAAAGATAGACATGCAAATGAGTTACAGTCTTAGGTTTCAAAAGATAATATAGGCTTCTATAATTAGCCAGCTCTATTTGTCCTTTAGGGCTAAACCAGGCTAAGCAGCTGGGATCTCTTGCTTATGCCTTGAAACACCTTCCCCCACAGTTTCCAAACAGCATAGACATTCTTAGTTCCTTTAGTTTGTGGGTTTTATCCCCCTCTTGCTGTGTGCTCTGTGCTGCAAACTCAGCTGATGGGAGGAATCCACTTGCATGACTGATCTCCACAGGGAGGACAGGAGAGCAACAAGAGTCTTTAGTCCTTTTGTTGACGGTTTCTCAATCCAGATGTAGGGAGTTTCCATTTGTAAGATTAAGTATTGGTGGGTCTCCTTTTTCAGAAGGGGTACAACAATTTCTGTAGAAGAGCAGCTCTTCACACTACATGCTGTCCCTCTCCTGTATGGCGATTCATATAGTCATAGAGGCTCAGTGTACGACCGCTCAAATAGTAGCATTACAGTATGGAGCACGGATTACAAGCAAGATGAATGCATGGAGCAACTCACCAGCATTCAATGAAGTCCAGTCATGGAACACTTTCTTTTAATTCCAATACTATTTTATCCATATTAGCCACAACTAAGCCAGACAAATTCCATCAGTGTCCAGTTGAGACATGGGGGTCTTGGCATGAGCTGGCATCAGGCCAGCCAGCGTCACAATGTGAATGTTCTTTTAATGTCGTTTTGTGTGTGTGATACTATGGATTTGCCTATACAAATGCTTAGTTTGTGGTAAATTGGGGTGCAAATCTACCTTGCACTTGCCTGCTATGGCTCCCATTTCAAAGCGGGGTAGATCAAAGCACACTACAGCACTTTTTAGTGTACTTCAGCAGGGTACCCATGGATCCTGAATGTGTGACAGACTAGCGTGGGGTAGATTTACATGCACTAAATATTTGTATAGACAAGCTCTGTATGGTTTATGGATACAGTATACATTTGCTCTACTGGGACCATCTTACCTTATATACTTTTTAATATTGCTAGAGTGTTCCCATGTAAGACAATGTATTGCACAATTACTAACAGTGTGATTATTACAATTACTTATTAACAATTGTTAGTCCTTTTCAGTGTGCTCCATAGTGCAAAAAAACAGATCAGAGTAGAATCATTCTAAACCCAAAACAGCTCAAAATTGGAAGACCCAATTCTGTTCCCACTGAAGTTACTGGACAAAATGTAATTGATTTTAATAGGAGCAGAACCCATGCTTTGTGGAAGCCATGTATGTACAATGTACAGAAATGAAACATTTAAAACAATTTTCCTTGTGTTATATAAGCCACAAGTTTACTTGTGTTTCAAGGATAAATAAAAAAAAAATTGCTTACAAATGCTAAAACAATCTTGCAAAAACTCCCTTTCCAGGAGAGTAAATAAATTCAGTTTATTTTCTTTACAAATCAGGATAGGTGATAACTTTATAGAAAGCTGCAAAGGTGAGTACAACTCGTGCTGGATCCTTGGGAAGTTAGGTTATAAATGTCTTTAGCTCTCCTTCAGAGCTTTGAACCTCAGAGGTGCCTTTGAGTCACTTGCACTGCTATCAAATTGTCTTCCAGATGGGAAGAACTCATTACATCAGCAGGTAATGTACACCTGGATCAAATGGCGTAGAGGCCACCCAGCCGTAAAACAACAGGTCAGAGGAGTAAGTGATGGGCCATATATAATATCTTTCCAAAACACATGCATGTACCAAAGGTGCTTATTGCTGCAAAGGTGACTTTTATTTGGCTTCAACATTGAAGCTTTCTGAGTAACCCTTATGCTGCTTGTGATCTTATAAGATTCCAAATCTGTACCTCTGAAGATTTTATTCGGCAGGGATTTGCACACCCACACAAGTTCAGTTTTTTCAAACACAAATGCAGTGCTTTCACTCCGCTTATGTTCTTTGAAATCCAGAGTCTCCCACCTAATCAATTTTCTGCCACTCAAGAGGATAGTCAGCTTCTGTGTGATGTTGTGTATGTAATTATTAAACTGTAAAACCTTTGGTTCTGTGATCTACAATGGTAAATTTCAACGAATGCTACCTGCATGTAGGGACAGTGGCCCTTTTGGTTTTTCGAGATGTACCCTGTGTTTTCATGGAGACTTTACTTTTGTTCTTTCTTTTAGACTGAAAATGCAGGGTTGTCCTTTTTGTATGGAGAAACGTAACACAGGTGGGCCAAAGAGTTCAAGGAATGTGGAAATAAAGGAGAAATCCTCTTACATGGGACAGTTACACCTAGTTATAAGGAATTGAAAAACTTATATAATTTTCCAAAGATTTTGGTTCATAGGATAAATTTGCCCCTAGGCATTGTTAATTTGTCTGACTGACACTTAAATGGCCTAAATCAAGGTGACAGATGTTAGCAGCATTATGTGAGGAGCTGTTCCATAAGGATGAGCTGTTCTTTAGAACAATGTACTCCGTTCAGAGTATTAAGCTTAAATGGATTTAACATGAGACTCGCATGTCATTTTGTTCCAACTATTTTTATATATGCTATGACTAAGGCAAGAATACCCCTCATCTCTATTTAAGAATGCATTCTTTGTCGTTCTTCACCCAGCATCCTAGAGCAGAGTCTTGTTGCAAAACAGCATTCGCCTTCTGCCCCATCACTCCACTTCATTCCTCCAGAACTGCAGGAGCCCAAATGATCCCATCCAGGGTCTCAAAAGGTGTGCAGGTTTTAGCTGAAGAAAGTCATATTTAAAAAAAAAAAAATCATATATACAACAAGAAAGACTTAGGTGCCTTTTTTATTTTGATCACAGCTACTAATGTTTTCCTACTGGTAAATGAAAGACAAACCAGAACAAAGGGTCAATGTTAAAGTTGATGTTGCAACAGCAAGTAATTCTACACTTCGGTTTTCTTGAACTACTGATACAACATTCTAAGTTTTTTTTTTTTTTTTTTTTACTTGGAAACTGTTACTTTAAAATAACTACAACATTTGAAGACTGTTCTTTCCCATGACATGTATGTTCAGGAGATCTGCATTCAGTTCCTGTCTCTGACACAGACTTTTTGTTTGACACTGAGTAAG
This sequence comes from Mesoclemmys tuberculata, assembly GCA_007922155.1. Taxonomy (NCBI): domain Eukaryota; kingdom Metazoa; phylum Chordata; order Testudines; family Chelidae; genus Mesoclemmys; species Mesoclemmys tuberculata. The sequence continues at coordinate 3,272,270 of ML675619.1, forward strand.
TCACTTAAACTCGATATATATGCTTCAGAAATCACAATACTTTAATTTCCCCACCCCTTGTCTGTCTTGTCTATTTAGACTGTCAGCTTTTCAGGATGGGGAGTGCTGGGTCACTTGGGATGTCTAGACATTATAGTAAAACAAATTGATGATAATCGCAACCTTAGAGAAATGTTACAAATAAATAAGTAAAGAAATGGCTTGTCCTTAACCCCACAAAACATCCAAATATTTATTCAGAATAAAAGTCACAATTGTCATGGTGTATAAAACTTCTATTTTCTGGGGAAAGGAGATGACTTCAAAGAGAATTGTGCAAAAACGCTATCATCTTGATGAAGCGAAAGGCACACTTCCTAAGCAGAGAAATAAGGAAAAATATAGCCTGCCAAGCATGAGTATGTATTTCACATTTTTTCCCTCAGGGTCTTCTAGGACTTCCCTTGGGATTTTCTGATTCTGAATTCATGCTGAGATCCAAATCCTCCAGAGTTTTTAAGAAATGTCTTCCCCCTTAACCATAAAACCAAATCTTGCAGGCTACAAGCTTTAGGCTCCTTTGCTCTAGGTCTGAGAGCTCTCTGGGTTCTTTCAACATCTATAAAAAGGGATTCTATTGCTCTGTCTGAAAAAGCTTCTGGACAAAATAAACATCACCCTTTCTATCGCTTGGTACATTAGTTACTCTAATATTTGACTTATAGCCCTGTATTCAAAATCTTCAGTCATCTATTGTTTTTTAAAAAATGAATACCTCCAAATCACTGTGTAGCTATTCCATGTTGTCCATTTTAGTGCTGAAGACATCCATCTTGGGGATGATGTCTATAACAGTTGTCCTGACCCTGAAACATTCTGTAGAACTGAGTGAAAATCTGAATTTCTAGTCTGCGGGGAATTCTGCTATTTCAACTTTTGTTTTGAACCAGGATGAAAAGTCAAAATATCAAGAGTGTTCACAGAATGAAAATTGCCAGAAAACGTAAATGCAAAAATGTCAAAATGTTTTGAGTCAGGTCAATATTAAAGTGCAACTGCCAATGGTGGCGCAGTGCCTCATGGGAGCTGTAATTCAGATGCCTCAAACACTCATTTTTACTACAGACCAGGCTTCTGGCCAAACTACCTATCTAATGATGCACCGGTCGTGATTCCCATGATGAAGCACACAGCTTGGTCAGAGAAGACTATGGTATATCATGGGAGGTGTAGTCCAGCCAAGGTGCCTGGCCCATTGGAGAGAATAAGGGCAGGAAACACATGAGCTAAAATTCCCATGAGGCACCACAGAATTTAGGCAGATGCAGTTGAATGTTGAACTGACTCAGATCAAAATGGTTCAGTTCAGTTCAACAAACCAAAATGTTTTCATGCATGAAAGGAAATTTCCCCAACTGAAAATCAAAAAAGTTCAGCAAAATCAAAATGTCCCTGAGGAAAATTTCAGTTTTGTGGAAATTCCATTTTCCTTTGAAAAATAATTTCAGCAGCAAATTTCCAATCAAATCTACTATAGGCTCTTTTGGAATCTCTTTTAGGGATCCAGCCATTTTCACTGATATTTCTGTATTGTGCACAGCCTTTAGAGTTACCAGATGCAAGGTGGGCCATGTTTCTATGGCCAGTCTGAGCAAAGTAGGAACCACTGAAACACCAGATTCTTTACTCAGGTAGAAATCAGGTGAAATCTTTTAAGTCTGAGAGGATCTCTTTAGGTCCAATGTGTAGTTCAGCTACTTTGTTCCAACTGATTATATTAGGATTTTATCCTAGATAATACAGAGCTGAGGCCTCTCAGCTCTTGGTCTATTCCCTCTTGACCTGTTTGGCATACTTTACCCTTGGTAGTTCTGTTTGCAATCCTGGTGCTATGGGTCACAGCCAATAAGTCAATGGAAGGGATCCCATACACTCCAGTGGGAGTTGGATAAGGCCCTATTATTTATAATGTATAACTACTAAACAAAGGGTCCAAAATCATGGGTAAAAGGTTTTAATGTCCTCTTCCCTCACATAATATATGAAGTATACGAGAAGGCATATCTGAGGGAAACCCAATAATATTGCTGTGCCACATCTTCAGATGAGATTAAGAAGCAGTAGATCTTTGGATACATTCTCAGTTGTATGTATTTGAATGTCTATATCCTGTAAAGAGTGCATTGAAAGATAAGGGAATCCATCCAACATGCATGCTTGCAGGAGGTTTCCTGTCATTCTGATTACAAGTAGCTAAGGATATGGTTTGTGGTTTTAGTTCACAGCAAGCATCTGGTAGTCTGCCATTTGCACCACAGATGGAATGAAAATTAGAATATTGCATGCATGCTGAGGATGGGCCAGATACTGTGAGCTTCTGAGCATCTTCAGTTTCCTTGGAAGTCAATGGGAGTTGAAGGTGCACAGTGCTTTGAAAGAGACACTCCACAAAACAGAAGATCAGATCCTGTGTCAGACATCTCCAAGAGTGTGTAGTTCATAATGAGAAAAACTGAATCTCTGGAAAAGGAGGCATAAATCCCATAAAACTGTGAGAATTGTCAACTCTGTACACTAGTACCTCAGTGCAAAGTGGAACTACCATGCCACATGGACATAAAGTATTGATTACCTTACAAATTAATCCTGTGTTCCCAATTTGCTTTTTGATCAGTTTATTTTTATATCACTCTCACCGTACACAAGGAGATGAAGAAAATGCGTCTTCCTTTTTTCTGATGATATTGGATTAAAAAAAATTACATAAGAAACAATCAAGTACAAGAAGTCACCCAAATTATTCATTATTATAATGAAATGAGCAAAAAACACACTCTGCCCCAAAGCAGAACTCCAGATGTGAACACACATGTATTTCAGGCATATTTGGAATCTGAATGGCTGGGAACTTTGGGAAATCCAAATATATAAAACTAAAGATGGGCCCGTATCAGAACTCCAGATCCAAATACCCCTGACCTCAGGGTACCTTGAGCCCATCTATAAAACATCTCAATGGATTGTGGAGCCTTTGTAGCATAAGTTTAAAACCAGGCACTTCTTTATTTTGCTTAGTAAAGTGCTAGGATTATGTCTGTCTGTGGCACCAATCACCATGATTTAGAAGCATCTACTTAGTATTGCTCTGGAAAAGTGAGAGGTACTAAGGGAGAATTGTACTTTCCAATATACTCTCCAGAGCCTTTTTACGGTCTTGTTTCAAGGGAATCATTGATAGAGCTTTCACCGTATCATTCAGGAGTCAGGAGACTACTCTGTGATAAGGGCTGGATTCTAATATTGACTACAACAGTGCAAATCCAGATTAATTCCATTAAAATCAGCTCCTTGTAGTCAAAGGAGTCACTCCCTAGTTACATGGGTGTAACTGAGATTAGCTTTTTGTCCCACTGTGGGGGAATCCCTAGAGTTTTCACTGGTTTATTTAAGAAGTGAGGGAGGAGAGGAAGTTTTCTTCCCACCTTCCTCCACTGTGGAATGAGCAGGAGGTTGTTCTCCCAAACTCTATGAATCCACATGGATCTTGAGAGAGTCACTCAAAATAGCACCAACCATGTACACCAGCTCCAAGACCACCCTGTACCATATTCTGGGGGTGTGCATGATGCTGGGGATCAAGGGACAGCACCGTGGAGAAAGCACTGACCCTTCTGGAAGTCATCTGTGCCTGGAGGGTCCCTCATTGGACAGATCCTAGTGGGACAATCTAATGCAAAAGTGGGGACATTTTAAAAAGCACATGTAACATATTTATTTTGTTCACTTCTGAAACATGATCTGAATGTTCTCAGGTCTGGATGTTTAAATACCACCCTTCTGTGGATAAAAGGAACATTCTGGACCCCATCCTGCACTCTTTGTGTATCCAAAACTCCCATGGAACTTTTGTAAGGATCGTGAAGCCCTAAGGAGATGTCTACATTGCCATAAAACACTTACAGCTGGCCCTTGTCAGCTGACTCAGGCTCATGGGGCTTGAGCTGTGCGGCTATAAAATTGCAGTGAAGATGTTCTGAGTCAGGCTGGGACGGAAGTCCCAGAGCCCAGGCTCCAGCCAAAGTCCCCACATTTCTGCTGCAGTTTGATAGCCCCACAACCTGATCCCTGTGAACCCAAGTCAGCTGACCCAGGCCAGCCACGGTGTTTCATTGCAGTGTAAACATACCCTATGATGCTATGGTGATGAAGGCCAGATAGACTAGATTAGATAGATGGCTATATCGCAACCCCTAAGAACTGCAAGTAGCTTGTGAGAAGAGGGGCACCTTGGGAATCATCCCCAAGGAAGCCTCTATATTCTCGAAAGGTGAAATCCACTCCATTTCAGAGGACTAGCACAAAGCCTTCAGCACCACTTAAGCACCACATAAATTCCCCATTAAAGGCTGCAGGAAGGTTACATGGCGCCAAGGACCTGATAAATACCCTATGGGCTGGGGAGGACATTTCCATAAATAGATTAGACCCCCTTGCTCCTGGCACTTGCTGTTCAGCAGTCCCACTTGTCTGTAAACATCTGAAACTAATGACATGACCGCCTCAGAAAATGATGCTTCAGATGTGCCAGTGCCTCATGGGAGTAATACGTTATTGGAGTTCCAGGAAATTGCCACTGGAGGAATGGTGGATAGCTTCTCACTCTCCATATGCTTGATCTTGTCTAGTTTTTACATCTAAGCCCATCTGGGCTTGCTTCCTGTGTTGTAGGCTTGATGCCTGTTAATAGCAATGGCTGTTCTATAGCATGTTTTTTAAATGTAAGGCCAGACCCTCAGCTGGTGTAAATCAGCTTAGCTCCATTAAGATTGACAGAGCTATGCCAATGTACGCTAGCTGAGACTCTGACTGTTTTGAATGATTTTGTATATGGAGGATAGGTGGGAGGGGGAATGGAGCACATTTTATATGGACTTACAACTTGTGCAACACCTCTGACTTTAGTGAAGTAGCATAGCGTGTAAATCAGGGCAGAATATGGCCCTTGCTACCTACTGTGATGGGTGTAGTTTCAGAAAAAGTCGGGGAAGGGGGAATAAAGTCAGCACATAGAACACTATATCATGCAAAGGTGAGGGGCAGAGTCTGTGTGCAGAAAGGGGAGCATATAGACCTATGAAAAGTTTGGGGAGGGGCAACTGCCCCCCTGGCACATAGAAAATGACACCCCTGGTAGTGGTATTCCTCTCTTTGCAGTAGCAGGAGACACTTGCATTTCATTTCTGAGCATGTTTCTTTCCTCCTGAGGCCTTTGAATGACATGGCCACAAAACCCCGTATCCTGCAGCCATCCCACTAAGGGATTGTAAAACCTCATGAAGTAAGGCTGAATCTTGTCAACACTTCTTAGGATAATCTAAGGACAAAAGGAGTCTGTAATATGTGCATACATCTATCATACCAGACTGCCGCAGCTATTTCATCTCTGATGAAACTCCTTCTGTAGCTGTGGTTATTGATTTTTGTTATTACTATTGTTCTAGGTATTTTTTTTTTAAAGAACTCAATTAAATGTACAGGTTTGAGGTTTTATTCTCAAAAATGACAGTAAATTTAAAGTTAACATTGCTTACAAGCAGGTGAATAATGAAGAACAAAAGATTCACTAATAGTAGTTAATGAATGATTCATTTTGATCCACTGCTATTTGTGGGTTGTACAATTCAGCATGATCATACCATTCAGTATAGCTTTCTAGAAGATCTGCTTTAGGTCAAGCAAGATATGGGCTTGATGAAGGAATTACTGGATGAAATTCTATAGCAGGGAATCCGATTAGATGATCATAATGGTCCCTTCTGGCCTTAAAAATCTATGAATCAGTATTCACAAATATTCAGACTACCCCTAAAAATCTTGAAAGTGCCACAAAAATATACCATATATACAAAGATATACTATTCTTTATTTGCTGTTTGCCATGCTCCTCTTAACAAGCAGCTGTGCCTGAGCGGATGACTGTAAACAGTTCACAAATCACCCAAAAGTTGAAAAATTATTAATTTAAATTATTTAGATAAGATGTGGACTAGATTCTCCATTTTATGACTCCCCTTAATATGCTTTTAAACTGAGTCTTAATATCATTTCTTTACTCAGAATTCAAATACCTTAAATTTACTGCTGCTGTTTGGTGTTTGAACTGCACCTTCTTCTATAACTGAGGCAAATCTATAGCATTTGGGGTTATCTCACCTATGTGGTGTGATCATGTAAAAAACGAACCACCACCACTATTGCAGTGCATACAAGCAAGGGACAGAATGCAAAATGGGAAGCCTAATTCTTTCTTATGTAATTAATATCTCAACATTAGTATTTTAATAATATAGATTTTGCATATACTCATACGTGGTATTCAATCTAGTTGTAAAGGAATGGTGCATGCATGCAGATTTTAATGCGAACAAGCTAATGAATTTTGCCTCCATTTCCATTGTTATCCATAAAGAATTTTAAAAATTGTCATTAATAATATTCAGTGTTTTTGACCCTTAGCCATAGGTTTCTATTGGATTTACAACTTAGAGCAATAGTAGAGTCCTTCGGTGATCACATTGATACTGGTATATTTTCATGAGTATTAATTAAAACTATGTAGCCTAATGGATAAATGAGCAGATTCTGATTTCATTGACTTCAGTGGTGTAACTCCAAAGTTACAGCCCTGTAATGAAATCGTAATCTGCTCCAAAGTGTCTGGCCCTCCTCTTGAGGGTCTCAATCTTGCAAAAACTTGCACGTGATTTAACTTTACACATTGCGAGTAATCCAATGGAAGTCAATGGCTCTACTCCTAGTATGAAAAGTTAAGCACATATGCAAGTCTCTGTGGAATTAGAGCAGTAAATTGTACATTTAGTAAAATTGCTATTGTCGGCATGAATACAGATGAATTAATATCACTTTTTACATACATCTTTATTATAAATTTAAACAGCAGTTTGACACTGAACAACAAAATGAACAAGACAAAATTTACCAAACATAGAATAAAAAACAGTCGAAGCATCATATTATGCTGCAAGAATCCAATATCCAGTACATAATAACAGGCAGAATCTCTAAGATTCTTAAAGTACAAGGTTAGAATGACAAACAAACGGCAAGGGGACATGGTTGCTTAACCGAGCTGTCCTTTTCATGTAATTGATGAATTGCCCCTTTAGATTAATGAGTAAATTCTGTTCTTCAGAGTAAAGACTAATGATTAATGAGTAAATTCTCATCTCCTGCATGGTGCATAAGGCCCAGAAAGCATTGGAATTGATGCTGTTTTGTTGAAACGTGCAAGATAAGGAGTCCACAGACAGATTGTGCTTCTATGCTGGGGAACAGGTCTCCACATATGGCCTTTTTTTGGCAGGGTAAGGATGGAGCCAGGATGGGGGTATCTTTGGGATTATGTCCATCAGGTCTGTAAACTGCATGGATCCACTGCCCATGATATGGTCAGTGACATATAGCAGGACCACAGCTGAGACTATAGCACTGAAGCTGTAGAAGCATCTGTGTTGTGGCTGTATGGCTGCTCCATGATTTGCTTGGGATTTCTAAGAGGATTCCTTCCATTGAAGAGGTCCCTGCTAGAGCTGAACAAAACTTTTCAGCTGAAACACTTTTAGGTGAAAAAATTCAGGTTTAGTGACACCAAAACATTTAGTAATTTGTGGTTGATTTCACCTAATTGTTTCAGTCAACCCCAACACCCCCAATTCTGACAAATCTAAACATTTTGATTTTTTGGATTTGAAACAATTTGATGTTTCAAAATTTTCTTTCCTTTGATTTAAAAAAAAAGCCACAAATGTTAAGAACTGTTCTATCAAAACAAAATGTTTCAGTTGACCCAAAGCTTTTTTGGAATTTCCATTAAGCCAAAATAATCGTGATTTGCTCATCTCAAGTCCCAGTACAAAACCTTTTGATTAGGTCTTTGCACAGGAGGCCAGAATGGGTTTATTTATGTACTTATAAATGCAATCTTCCTTATGAAGTGCAGCCTTTCCCAGACTTTGGACACTTATGTACATAACGGTAACAAGAAAACATTCTACAAATACATTAGAAGCAAGAGGAAGACCAAGGACAGGGTAGGCCCGTTACTCAATGAGGGGGGAAAAAAACAATAAAAGAAAATGCAGAAATGGCAGGGATGCTAAATGTCAACTTGGTTTCAGTTTTCACCAAGAAAGTTGGTGGCAATTGGATGTCTAACATAGTGAATGCCAGTGAAAAGGAGGCAGGATCAGAAACTAAAATAAGGAAAGAACAAGTTAAAAATTACTTAGACAAGATAGAAGTCTTCAAGTCACCAGGGCCTGATGAAATGCATCCTAGAATACTCAAGGAGCTGACCAAGGAGATATCTGAGCCATTAGTGATGATCTCTAATAAGTCTTGAAAGATAGGAGAGATTCCAGAAGACTGGAAAAGGGCAAATATAGTGCCCATCTACAAAAAGGAAAATAAGGACAACCTGGGGAATTACAGACCAGTCAGCTTAAATTCTGTACCCAGAAAGAGAATGGAGCAAATAATTAAGCAATCAATTTGCAAACATCTAGAAGATAATAAGGTAATAAGGAACAGTCAGCAAGGATTTGTCAAGAGCAAATCATGTCAACCTTATAACTTTCTTTGACCGGGTAACAAACCTTGGGGATAGAGGGGTGGTGGGAGATGTGGTATATCTTGAGTTTAGTAAGGCTTTTGATGCTGTCACACATGACCTTCTCTTAAACAAACTAGGGAAATACAACCCTACTATAAGGTGGGTGCAAAACTGGTTGGAAAACTGTCCCCAGATAGTAGTTATCAATGGTTCACAGTCATGCTGCAAGGGCATAATGAGTGAGGTTCCACAGGGATCAGTTCTGGGTCCTGTTTAATATTTTAATCAATGATTTAGATAATGGCATAGAGAATACACTTATTAAGTTTGTGGATGGTACCAAACTGGGAGGGGCTGCAAGTACTTTGGAGGATAGGATTATAATTCAGAATGATCTGGACAAACTGGAGACTTGGTCTGTGGTAAATAGGATGAAGTTCAGTAAGGACAAATGCAAAGTACTCCACTTAGGAAGGAACAATCAATTGCACATGTACAAAATGGGAAATGACTGCGTAGAAAGGGGTACTGCGGAAAGGGATCTGGGGGTCATAGTGGACCACAAGCTAATCTGATAAAGTCAGGCCGGACGGCTTTAAAAAGGTGTGCAGGGGCTGGTATGAGGGCCTGAAAGGGTTAAAAACCCTCTGCTCTGCAAAAAGAGGGGAGGCACAGGAGGGCAATTAAAGACACCTGGGCCCAATGAAGGGCAGGGCCAAGGGTATTTAAACCCTGCCTTCCCTAAAAGGAGAAGAGGGAACTCATGCAGGCAAAGCTGCCAGAAGGTCTGGGGCAGCTGCAGGAGAAGGTTTTTCCCTGTCAGGAGGCAGAGCTCTGCTATAGTCGGGGGAGATGAGGTAGTTGGGGCGTCCTGACCGCAAGTGGCGGAGGTAAAAGCATGAGACCCACCAGGGGGAAGCTGGCAGTTTACCACACTAAATCTGAGTCAACAGTGTAATGCTGTTGCAAAAAAAGCAAACATGATTCTGGTATGTATTAGCAGGAGTGCTGTAAGTAAGACAAGAGTAGTAATTCTTCTGCTGTTCTCCCTGCTGATTAGGCCTCAGCTGGAGTATTGTGTCTGGTTCTGGGCACCACATTTTAGGAAAGATGTGGACAGATTGGAGAAAGTCCAGAGAAGAGCAACAAACATGATTAAAGGTCTAGAAAACATGACCTATGAGGTAAGACTGAAAGAACTGGGTTTGTGTAGCCTGGAGAAGAGAAGACTTAAGAGGGAACATGATAACAGATGTCAAGTACATAAAAGGTTGTTACAAGGAAGAGGGAGAAAAACTGTTCTTCTTAACCTCTGAGGACAGGACAAGAAGCAATGGGCTTAAACTGCAGCAAGGGAGATTTAGGTTGGACATTAGGAAAAACTTTCTAACTTTCAGGGTCGTTAATCACTAAAATAAATTGCCTAGGTAGGTTGTGGAATCTCCATCACTGGAGATTGTCAAGAGCAGGTTAGACAAACACCTCTCTGGGAAGGTCTAGATATTACTTAGTCCTGCCATAAGTGCAGGGGACTGTACTAGATGACCTCTCGAGGTCCCTTCCAACCCTATGATTCTATAAGTAATCCTTACTCGCATGAGTTATTTACTCCAATGGGATTAATCATATGAATAAGGATTGCAAATTTGGGTCCTATACGAGTTAATTTATCCCATTCCAGTGCCTGTATGTTTTCCAACTAGTATCTTGATTTAATTTATGCCAATATCAGACTGACAATATACGTTCAATTGATGATGGATTTATGTTGTTGCCTCCAGTTACCAGACTTTTGTAATTTTGCAAAAGCCCCTAGATCTGATTAAAAATTCCAGCAGAGCTATATCCTCTACTGTCCAGCATCTGTTTTTATTTAATCCACTCATTATATACGATCCACTTGGAGACAGATAAGACCTGTACAGACTTTAGTACTGTTATGAGGTTGAAAGTTCAAGAGGAAATAAAATTAATGGTTGAGAATTTCCAAGTAGCATAGGGGATTTAACCTCATGTCTTCTATTTATTTTAATGGAAGATGGATGATTAAAAATCCACTGAATTGCTTTGATACAATCAGTTAGCTTTATGGTGTCATTGCAGAATTTAGTCAAAATTTTCCTATGAAAAAATGTAACAGAAATTTGCATGAAAGTTTTTTGTTCAGAACATAAAGGGAAGCTTTTCAACAAGCTCTATTTTGGATCAGTTAAGTAGCTCTCCTTCAGATAGTCTCCAATTTTTTTGTATTTTTACAGAGGTAAACCATTCTAAAGAAGACATGTTTAACTAGGAATATATTCTAAAATATTGATACAATATGTTTCACTGTCAACCTGCTCATGTTTAAATCCATCAGCCATTTTATAGCCCATTTGCTAATTTGCTTCAATCTTTCTGAAGGTGTGTTTAGCAAATATTATGATTCCAGGGTTTGGTGGTGTGTGTGTGTGTGTTTTTTTTTTTTTTTAAATGTTTAGCCTTCTCTATAGTCAAGAAGGACTGGGCTGGGATTAGGGCACTGGCCTAGGATTCAGAAAATCTGGGTTTAATTCTTCCTTCTGCCACAGACTTCCTGTGTGACCTTGGGCAAGTCAATGAGGTCTGGATGCCAAAAGGAGTTAGGCACCATGACACAGTATCACAACACTTAACTTTCAGGCACTCAGAAGATTACTGTGACTCCATAAAGCCTGTTAGGCACCTAATCTCCAATACAATGAATAGGGACAGAGGGGTGCTGGGCTCTAGCCTGAGCCCAAACGTCTACATTGCCTTTTTACCCTGGTAGCACAAGCCCCATGAACCTGAGGGAACTGACCCAGGCTCTGAGACTTGGTGCTCTGGGCCCTTCATTACAGTGTAGACGTACCCTTAGAGGGCAATTCACAAAAGCCCCTATGCTAGCCCGTGGGACATGCCAAAGAGAGGGGGGTGTGCTAAGCCCCAACTCTCTCCCAGAGATAGATGGCTAACTGCAGATTGCAGGGAGGCAGCTATCTCTGCTTGCAATTCATAACCAGAAATCCTCTTTGGTGTTAGGCACCTATTCCATTTTAGCAGACAGCTGGAGCATGGTGGGAGGAGAAGAACTTATAACTTTTAACCCAGGTGTAGCAAAATTTCTGGTACACGTAGCGAGATGGACACCGACATGAGGAAGACAGCAGTTTATTATTGGCACCAACAGACTCAGCGGAATCTTTTCCAAAGGCTGAGCCCCGAATATACTGGGGCTTTACCTTATATACATTTTAGGAGTACATGAATATTCATACATGATAATACTACTACATTCTACATAATATGATTGGCTTACATTTCTGTTCCAGGAATGTATAGGAGTATGCGCAAAGGGCTTGTTTTTGTTCAAGGCTGTGGGCCTCCTTTAGCTTATCTTAGCCCTTGGGATGGACGCTGGTCCCTTGCTCATTGTGACACGGACTGATAATGGTATCTTATATTACTTAGAATATGTTTTTCTCAGAACGGGTTTTTTGCAAGCTCAACGGTCAGTTAGAGCTGAAATGGAGAATTCATTAGCTCTGGCTTGAGTGGAAAAATCCATGGGCTTTTGCTTGCCTCACAGGGGTCAGGGTTTTCACCTGGGATATGGGAGATCCCCGGATCAAATCCCTACTCTGCCTGAGGGGGAGAAGGGATTTGAATAGGGATCTGCTACCTCTCAGGTGAGTACTCTAACCATTAGGCTGTGAGATAGTTTGATGTGCGGCTCCCTCAATCTCTCCTATTGAAAGGGTTGCACTCTGGAGAATTAAAGAACAGGGGGACTGGATCCTGAGTCTTTCACATCCTGGATGAGTGCTCCAACTACCAGGCCGTAGAGTCAGTCACATGTTTGTGCTGTCGCTCTCGTTCTCTCTTTACCCCCCCCCACCAATGACTATTTGAGAGAGAGGCCTCTGAGCATGCCTACTGGATCAGGCCCCACACGCGAGTTAGGAGGCCAAATGCCTATGCTCCCCATTTCATGAATCGCTCTGGGACTTAGGCAAGACATAGGTGTTCAGATGCCGAGAGGCGGTAACATAGGCGCCTAGGCAACTTCTACTGCAACAACATTGGCTCTGGGTGAGTTGAGGCACCTATAGGATTTAGAGGGATTTCTGTGAATCACAGTGACGCCTATATTGGAGACTCAGCCACCAAACTCATTTTGTGCATCCAGGCCTTAGTCTCTCTTGACTCAATGCCCCATCAGTGAAATGGGGATAATAGTACTGCCCTACCTCGTGGAGAAGTTGTGAAGATAAAGCCATTAATAGTGTAAGACAAAGAAATGCCTAGATAAGTGGGTCTTCACATCTGATGCTATCACACAATCTAAGCAGGGTCAGATATGGTCAATATTTGGGTGGGAGATCTCTATGGAAAAGCAAAAGTGCTGCAAAATGGTATGTTGGTGACTGCGGAGATGGAAGTCATCCCCCTGATTCAGTACTGAACTGGTACGGCTGCAACCTGTTAGTGGACACTGTGTTGCAGTGCTGTCTTTCTGGTGTGACACCAGCTGATATCCTGATCACTTGTGGATATTAAGGGTTCACTTATATTTCGCAATATGTTGTAGGGCAGTGGTTCTCAACCTTCCCAGACCACTGTACCCCTGTCAGGAAGCAGCTTTGTTTTGTGTACCCCAAGTTTCACCCCACTGAAAAACTACTTGCTTACCAAACCAGACCTAAAAATACAAAAGTCTCACAGCGCCCTAGTACTGAGAAGTTGCTGACTTTCTCATTTTTACCATATAATTATAAAATACAGTGATTGGACTATAAATATTGGACTTCCACTTCAGTGTGATACTTGAGCCTGTTTTTTTACTCGTGACCCATGTCTGAAGCCTGAACCCCCGGCAGTGGGGCTGAAACACGTAATTTAGCTTCATGGGACCCCCCTGTGGCGTGGAGCCCTGGACAGTTGCCCTGCTTGCCATCCCCTAATGCTGGCTCTGCACTTGTGACCTCCCTAAATCCATTCTGTGACCTCACGGGGGGCTGCAACCCCCAGGTTGAAAAACACTGATCTAGATGAGTTGATGTACCCCATGAAAGACCTCTGAGAACTCCCAGGGGTACACGTACCCCTGGCTGAGAACCAGTGTCGTAGGGCTATTAACCTTCGCTTATTGCTCCAATTCTGTTAGTATCATAGCCCCCATATCTAAGCTGCTCTCCCGATTAGATATGGTATTCTGATCTTCTTCCTGTCCTAAAGTGATGTGTAGTTGTGCTGTCTGCTGCTAAACAGCTATCGCGTTCTACTCCAGAACTGCATTTGTATTGCATTTTTATTGCTAGATATGGATAGTTATAGATATACGTACTTCTAAATATGTTTATAAGGTTTGTCTCCCTCTCCTCTCACCCTATCTGCACATAGTCTATAGAGTACATTGAGCTTAAAGGCATTGGAAACATGTAAGAGATTATCCCTGTTCTAAGAAAAGAACCTGAAAAGCACTAATTTTTGTGTTACCCATTGGTCAGGTCTCTCCAATGTGATGGGTTGCCAATGAGAGCCGGTTAGGCCAATGTACACAAGTTTCTGTTCAGTTTAGGTACCCTGTGTTCCATGCTCATTGTGGCTAAAACATACATGCCTTCCCACAGTCAATTGGTTTACACGTCTCCTTAAACAACGGATTAATCTGGCATGATTTATGTATTAACTCCAAGCACCATGGCACTACAGAAGCACCACACACTACACCCCTAACCCAGTGACAACTACTAAGGCCTCCAATCCCTGGAAGTTTTGGAGGCTTTAGTAGTTGGACTGGGATTGGCCTCCCAGTCCAATCTCCAAGACCATGTTCTGTGGGCTGAACCCTGCATCACCTATTGAAGACAGTCGGGCTTTATACAGACACAGGAGTCCACCTGCACATATCAGTTAACAGAGTTTGGCAGGATCAGCCTCTGAGGCCATCACAGGTCTGAGGTCAAGGGATCGCCATAGATACAACACTGCCACCAGTGCTGGGAAGTCCAGGCTCAGGAACCAAGAGCATCCCAGTCTATCAGCTCCCCTGGGAGGCTAATATGAGGGGGGAAAAGAGTCCAAGAGGGCTGGCTGTATTTTAAGGAAACCTTATTGTGGGGGCAGGAACAAACCATCCCGATGTGCAGAAAGAATAGCAAATATGGCAGGCGATTAGAAGTCTTCGGTGAGCTTAAACCCAAAAAGGAAGCTTACAAGGAGTAGAAGTTTGGTCAGACGACTAGGGGGAAGTATAAAAATACTGCTCAAGCATGCAGCAGAGAAATCAGGAAGGCCAAAGCACAATTGGAGTTTCAGCTAGCAAGGGATGTGAAGGGCAACAAGAAGGGTTTCTACAGGTATGTTAACAACAAGAAGGTGTTCAGGGAAAGTGTGAATCCCTTACTGAATGGGGGAGGAAACCTACTGACAGAAGATGTGGAAGTACTCAATGTTTTTTTTGCCTGTCTTCACAGACAAGGTCAGCTCCCAGACTACTGCACTGGGCAGTATAGAATGGGGAGTAGGTAAACAGCCCTCAGTGCTGAAAGAACAAGTTCAGGACTATTTAGAAAGGCTGGACATGCACAAGTCTATGGGCCAAATGCAATGCATCTGAGGGTGCTGAGGGAGTTGGCTGATCTGATTGCAGTGCCATTGATTATTCTCTCCGAAAACTCGTGGCAACTGGGGGAGGTCCCAGATGATTGGAAAAAGGCAAATATAGTGGTCATCTTCAAAAAAAGGGAAGAAGGAGAATCTGGGGAGCTACAGACTGGTCAGCCTCGCCTCAGTTCACAGAAAATTCATTAAGTGGGTCCTCAGGGAATCCATTTCGAGCCACTTAGAAGAGAGGAAGGTGATCAGGAACAGTCAGTATGGATTCACCAAGGGCAAGTCCTGCCTGACCAACCTGATTGCCTTCTGTGATGAGATGACTTGCTCTGTGGATGTGGGGAAATCAGAAGACGTGGCGTACCTTGACTTTAGCATAGATTTTGATACAATCTCCCACAGTATTCTTACCAACAAGTTAAAGACGTATGGGTTGGATGAATGGACTATAAAATGGATAGAAAGCTGGCTAGATCATCAGGCTCAATGGGTAGTGATCAATGGCTTGATGTCTAGTTGGCAACCGGTAACAAACGGAATGCCCCAGGGGTCAGTGCTAGGACTGGTTTTGTTCAACATCTTCATTAATGATCTGGAGGATGGGGTAGATTGCACCTTCATCAAATTTGCAGATTACCTAAGATGGGGGGACTGGTAGGTACCCTGGAAGTTAGGGATAGGATACAGAGTGACCTAGACAAATTGGATGACTGGACCAAGAGAAATTTAATGAGGCTCAACAAGGACAAGCACAGAGTCCTGCACTTGGGACAGAAGAATCCCATGCACTGCTACAGACTGGGGACTGACTGGCTAAGCACAGTTCTGCAGAAAAGGACCTGGGGGTTACAGTGGACCAGAAGCTAGATGTCCGTCAGCAGAGTGCCCTTGTTGCCAAGAAGGCTAATGGCATATTGGGCTGCAGTAGTAGGAGCATAGCCAGCAGATGGAGGGAAGTGATTATTCCCCTCTACTCGGCATTGGTGAATCCACATTTGGAGTATTGTATGCAGTTTTGGGCCCCCTACTATGGAAACGATGTGGGAAAATTGGAGAGAGTCCAGCGGAGGGCAACAAAAATTATTAGGAGGCTGGAGCACATGGCTTATATGGAGAGGCTGAGGGAACTAGGCTTGTTTAGTCTATGGAAGAGAAGAGTGAGGAGGGATTTGATAGCAGCCTTTAACTGCCTGAAAGGGGGTTCCAGGGAAGATGGAACTAGGCTTGTCTCAATGGTAGTAGATGACAGAACTAGGACCAATGGTTTCAAGTTGCAGTGGGGGAGGTCTAGGTTGAGAGTTGGAAAAAGTTTTTCACTAGGAGGGTGGTGAAGCACTGGAATGGGTTACCTAGGGAGCTGGTAGAATCTCCATCCTTAGAAGTGTTTAAGGTGTGGCTTGACAAAGACCTGGCTGGAATGATTTATTTGGGGTGGGTCCTGCTTTGAGCAGGGGGTTGGACTACATGACCTCCTGAGGTCTCTTCCAACCTAATCTTCTCTGTTTCTATGATTCTAACTGCTGCTATAAGATTACAGGGTCAATTAGGTTGAAATCGTGAAAAGAACCTAAGGAAGTTAGATGCCTGATTCCCAGGGGCTCCTTTGAAAATCCTAGCCATAAAGCCCAGCATTTTATATTGCTTTGCATTGGAGTTAGTGCTCAATCCTGGCTGGATTGATATCCACCCTGATTACGACGTCACTAACTCCAATGTAAATCTGGAGTATGTCCACTAAAGTTAATAGTTACAGCAGTGTAACACAGATGTGAAATCAGAATCAGGCCTACTGGCTACCATGGGAGCTTTGCCAGAGTAGGCACTGTTGGAAAACTGAAGAAGCCACACAGGATTTGAACCAGCATCGTAAAAACTCACTTCCTGTAATATATATATATCCTTCCATCACACAGCGGGTTCAGCACCAGCTTTCTTGTCCTGTCATTTTAGGCCCATTAGTAGAGTTGACAGGACAACAGGCCATGGCAAGGGATGTCTTTTAGTGCATTGTTCTTTCACTTGTTTAAAATAACTTTTTGCAAGCATGATGCCAAAATCTCTTTCTAAATGAAATTAGTTTTCCTTCCAAAATCTCCAGATGTCGTCTTCACCAAACTAGCCTACTGACATCTAAAAGCATTCAAATGATAGCATATATTCCAATAATTATTATTGCATGAGAAGTTGGAGCCATGGGATGCTATAACTAGCCAACTGGGTAGAATTTATTTGTATTTAAGGGCCTATTGTAAGTGGTGTCCTGTAACTGCCTGGGTTGGGATGTGGTGGACAGCAGAAGAGGAGGAAGGTGGAATGAGGCAGCCCAACTCATGGCCAGTATAGGTACATCTACACAGCCAGTGGCAGCAAGTCTCTTGAGCCCAGGTTGACTGACTCGGGCTTGTGGGACTCACACTCTTAGGGGAGACATTGGCAGACTGCCTAGACCACTGCCAGAACTGGAATATCAATTGTTATGCCTGTTGCAAAAGCACGGGTGTGGCCTTTGTTCCAGCCTTAACACAACTAGGCAGGTCAGGAGGGGTGTCCATGGGAAGTGAGCATGTCCCAGCTGCCTTCCTTGTTAAAGCTTTCTTTGAAACTGCTGAAGTCAGTGTCTTTAAAGAAACGGGAAGTCCAGCTATATCTTTGGACTGTTGTGTGAAAATAAGCTGCAAGACTAATGGCTTAAAAGTGCCCCTTAATGGTTTTTCTTTGATTGACGTGTTGTTGATGTAACTGTAGCAGTTACTGGCCTAAAAGGGGTAGACAGGTCTGAGGAATTTGACCTTCTGGACATCTCTTGGAATAGCCAGCGATAGGCAGATAGCTGACCACTTGAACCTCGTCATTTGACTGCTTGAGACCCCTCCAGACTGTGAGTAACTATTGTTTGGGGGTATTCTAACCTTTTGCATATCTGTGTGTGCTTGATAGCTAATAAAATTAGTAATCTGGATTGAAAGCATTTTGGGTTTGTGCCAATCTTTTATCAGATGGATACACCGTGTCTCCCTTTGATTGGTTCCTGACACTGTCTCGCAAAGAGGTGTTACCCCAAACTTTGGATTGAGAGAATCCTGGCTAACAGATTTGGAGGTCCCAGAGATGAGCTGGTGCAGAGAAAGGGAACTATTGGCATAAACAGTTGTTTGTCGCAACAGGTGTTAGAGGACAGTGGTAGCAACTTGTAATTTCCTGTGTCATAGTCTGCAAGTTAACTTACGGATATATTCCATTACTGGAACTCAAGGCTCAGGCGATGGCCTGGTCAAGTGAGAAACTATTCCAGAAGAAAAGGGAACATCTGGAAAGATGGGGAAGCTAGACATGGTGTTGGGAAACAGCTTGATTTGATTTTGTACAGGAGCATGGTAAGAAAAATTTAGGTTAGAAGTCCAGTTGCTATTTTGCCACTTGTGAATCTATTTGGGATTGATGAATTAAATTAGATAAACTCAGTGTTGCCAAGATTTATTTATTTATTTATTTATTTTTGCAGTTGATTGGGGTGGACAGCTTGCATCACAAAGAAATAAAGGGGTTGTTTGTTCTAACAAAGAGGAAGCATGTATGGGTAAGCTACTCCTATATAATGCACTGAGTCAGCTGTACAGCTATGGACACTTTTCTAGTACAGCACAATCCCATCCACAAGGAATATCTGAGCAAGTAGAAAGCCTGGTCCTTACTGTGAATACTGGGTTATATAGGCTCATTGTGACTTGGTTGCTAGGGAACTCCACTGGTAGTTTGTTTTTATATTTTGCTAAAGTTCTTATTTTAAAAAAGAATAAAAATCTGTCTTTATAGTAACATTCCCCAATTCCACAGGGAGGTGTTCCAACCTCTTGCAGAAACATAATGAACATCTAAAAGATCTATAAAGCATATAAATTGCTGACCAAGAGTGGAGGAAACTTTTTCCCCCATGAGTGTAATTAAAGGGGTGGTTGGACAAACCCCATTCTCCTCTTCCCCCTGCCTAACCCCCACCTCCTTTACACCCGTCTTGTGTTCCACATTGTCCTTAATCACTTTGGGCCAGACATATGAAGGTATTTAGGCATCTAAGCACTTTTGACAATCCCACTAGGTATCTCCCTGCCTTTTTAGTGCCTAAATACCTCTGTAAATCTGTCACCAATGATATGAGTCACACATTTTGAATAAAGCTGCATTCTGTGCTACGTGTTAGCCTGTGAGAGTTCCCAGACCAAGGGCTAGATTTACTGGAGCTGGCACAAGGAGGTGTGACTAACCCCTTTCGGTGCCATTCAGAGCCTCTGTGCTTCAGGAGGGATTCCTCCTGAGCCAGGGCAGTTGGAGATGCCATTGCTGTCTCTCTCAGGGTTTTCTGCTTGCAGGAGTAGCTTTACATAGAACAGAAGAATGGCCAGACTGGGTCAGACCAAGGGTCCATCTAGCCCAGTATCCTGTCTTCTGACAGTGGCCAATTCCAGGTGCTTCAGAGGCAATGAACAGAACAGGTCATCATCAAGTGATCCATCCTGTTTTGTCCATTCCCAGCTTCTGGCAAACAGAAGCGAGGGACACTTCAGAGCATGGCTTTAAATTATGACTGAGGCTCCCCAGATGACTTGTCAATGGAGGTTGAATATAAGATATACTAAATCAGGAGATCATGCCCCTCTGAAGTCAGAAGAAGATTGCAGCTGTTTTCCACCATTACAGCTTGAAGGAATTTCCATCCCTGAGGCCCACTAGCAGGGTCTCCATTGCTATGCATTTTGGGCTTAATTTAGCTGTAAATCTGGGCTAATATAGCCTCTTTCCTGCACCATTTAAACCACCCTTCTCAGAAACATCTTAGATGCAATAAAATTCTAAAACTCCATCCTATCCTTAGATGCATGTCTTTTCTAACATTAGTATTTCTAACTACGTGGTTTTAGAGAGAGGCAGAGAGGGAAAATAAGTGAGTAAGGGCAGGGTGAAGAGGGAGTGGGAGAGTTTTTTTTGTCTAGCTATTAAGTAGGCACCTCCATGCTAGGTTAATGTAATTTTTAGGGCCTTGTAGTAGGTCCCCATTTTTGTTGAGTTGGCCAGTAACATAACAGCAGGGACTGGGCCCCCACAGTGTGGGGGGGGAGTGGAGGAGGGAGGAGGAGATACACTTTACTGGCCCAGGCTACAACCCCCATTACCATGAGGAAAAAACTGAGGCTAAATTGTAGATTATGCCTGAAGATATTTACAGAAACTTATTTCCCTGTATCTGTTGTCCAGATCTTGTGAGATTTGCAAACCTTGGAGATTTTTAACATGGGATGGGACCTGTTTTACAAGTTTGGACTGGGCCTGAAAAAATTATGCTTGGGCCCTGAGCAGGGATGGGTATTAAACAGACCTTAGATTGGTAAATCCAGGCATAAATCTTTCCCAAATGTATAAATATCTTTACTAGATCCCATCCACCCTACAGCGTCTCCCACTGACTACTACTTTTTTATCTTTGAGACCAAAAGGATTTTTGTTGCTGCAAAATCCTACTTTGGGGGCTAGAGAAATAGAACGGCCAGCCCTGATTCTAACCTTCACTTCCTGTAGAGCAATTGAAGATGTATTAATGTTCTTTAACAGGCCTCTCCATCTGTGATTCATTGACTCACTCCCTCAGATCCTCTCCCAGGCTGCCCTTGCTTTGGCTGCCACAGCATCCTCTGATGAGATTAGTACTTTATATACTGCTGAGACAAGCTTCTGATATTGGAGTCCAGGTTGTCTCTAATATTTATCGAAGAGGAAAAGGCTAAAGCAAGGTTTGGCTCTCCTCGTAGTTTTTCTAGTGATGGTTTGCCTGTAGAGAGGCCTGTAAAGAAGTTGTTTTGAGGTTAATGAAATAAGTGTGCTAATTGCACTAGTGACTGAATATTAGCTGTTCCAGACACGGCCAGGCTTTTTACACAGCTACAGTTCTGGGGAGGCCCAGGAGATATTTTGTCCCATGTTACCCTTTTTCCTCTCAAGTTAAATAGTAATTTAATGAAATCACCAGCCATTTAGGAACTTCCTAGTTATCACTATACTGTGTACTGTAGTCATTTGGCATGTCACAGCAACAAGTATAGCGCTCATATTTTCTTGCTCCAAAGGCCCAGGGGCTAAAGGAAAATCTCCATGGATTATAGTGTAGGGCCTTTTACACACAACGGAGGAGTTCTGACTCCACCCAATAGAGGGCAGTAGTACACAGTATTCAGTTCATTCTTGTATCCCATTGAAGTAAATGAAACAACTTATGTACATAAAGTTAAGCATTTGCATAAATTTTTGTGGGAACTTAACAGCTGTCTCATTCCCTGAATCTAAAGAAGGGTATGTTGTGCATCCAAGTAGCATTGTGCAGTAGTCTCAACAGCATGGTGACTGTTGAAAGACAATGACTTTTTAATTATGACAACTGGATTTCTCTTAAATCAAGTACTCTCCACCCTCCAGTATCATGAGATGCTTATAATATGGAAAGTATCAGCCCTAACTCTTGGGCATACCACAGGAACCACATGACATTATCCATTATTTTGAAGCATGTTTTAAAGCCTTTCACTTGTAAATATATAGTTAATTCGTGGCATAGCTCCCATTTTCACAATTTGTATTTTCATCCCACAAAGAGAGTTGACTTGCTCCATATAATTGATCAAAATTACACTTAATTTATGAGTGGACATTCTTGCTATATTCCATGAGTCAGTGGCATACAGAATAGCTCCTGTCAATTGCTGTTTTTCTATTCTACTCTAGCATAAGATAAACATGGCTGGAAGTCTGAAGTCTGTAAGGCTGTTGAATTCAGTGTAGTTACTCTGTGTTTATATCACTTTAACTGCAGAATCTGGCCCCCTGTCTATTTTTTTTTTAAAAAGAAAAGGTTGGACCAAAGTTGAACGTTTTTAAGGCTGCAAACAAGATAGTTCCTCTCAACCCTGTTGAATGCTTTCTTTACATCCAAAGATATGAAAATATTGTTAAATTGGCCTATCCCGTAGAGTCTATTAAATGCAATCGCCTTCTATTTTCTGTAGATTCTACTTACAAGAGAAAAGCCAAAGTCTATTGAGTTAATAAAGAATGTTGCAGTCCTATTATTGTCTTTGTCAACCTCCCCTCTACACCTTCATTAAGCTCTTCAATGTGTTGTCACATTGGACTCTCAGAGGTGAGTCTTTTTAAAATTTCAGTTGCCAACCCTGATTGATCAGTGGTTCTAGCTAATAATACCTAGAGTAAGTACGATTTCATGTGCACTATTGCTGTCCAAATGCTTTTCAGATTCAAAGGTATGTAGCTATAGGGCCAGTTTCTTTTGCTCTGTTCAAAATAGCCTATTTAATCAATGCATGCATTGACTAATGTGATTCCAGTATGCATGCCATAATGTACTGCCCTGATATCATTGGGTAACTGTGCCACACTCACACTCATCAGTGGTGTCTGATGTACAGCATCAAAAATATAGTCAATTTACCACTTGTGCTAATCTTGGCTGGCAATACCAGTGTGTTCTTATCCCCAGTGAGACCAGCCACTGTGGGAGACATGATCATACACACTTAGCCAGTGGGTTTTAAGAGCAGTCTTAGCCTTGGATTTTGCTGGTATCCACCTATTTTCAAGAATGAAGGAAACTTACAGTATTGGCAAGTCTCATGGTTTTGTACTGAGTCTCATGATAATCAATGTTTTCCTTAAAGCCCCAGCTCCTGGAGTCAAGTGGCTGTGTGATTTCAGCCTTCATTCTTAAAAAAAAGAAGTAAGTTTCTAGCCCTTGTGGCTGTGGAGAAAGCTTCAAAATATGACCCCACTGCACCCTAAAGGCTCAACAGGCAGACGGCAAATAAAAAGAACAGCAATTCTGGTTTTTTACACCATCTCCTGATTTTAAAGCCAGCCTTGTGATTTTTGGTGAGCCGCCTGACTCAAGATTTGTGAACATTTGGGGCCGGCAATATTGCTGGTAACTTTATCAGAGTCTCCTTCAGGTGCAATGCAAGTTTTTATTATCCAGGGCGTCCACACTGAGGGCTCCAGGGTTAACATACTAGTGGCATGTAATATCTTGTGACTGCCTGTGCTATCCTGACACATTGTTGATATAATACTATGTAGATGATTGCACACTTACTAGCTCTTTGCATCCCTCTGTTCCTCCTGCAAGCTCTCTGTCTGGCACTTTCTCCTCCCCAACTATTCCCTGCAACTCCACCTATCAGGAGCTCTGTTTGCCCCCGTTCTTCCCTCCTCCCATACCAGGGTCCCCTGTTCTCACTTTGCTCAATGTCCTCCTTTCTCCCTTAGCTAAGGCTTGGTGTAAGGCTCCATGTGAGGGTCCTCCAGTTCCCCACCACCAGGGATTCTGTGTGCCCTCCCATTCGCTGCTTTCCTCCCATCCCCAGTCCCCTCCTCACCATAGCAGAGTCCTCTAACTCCCACCCGCCCCTAGCCCCCTGGGTTTTGGATACATTCTCATTTCCCCTTTCCACCAAAGCAGAGTCCCCCAGTGCCCCCCATGCCAGGGAATCTCTGTGCCCCTCCTTCTTCCACCCCCCATAGCTGGGTTCCACAGTTCCTCCCACCAAAGGGTGTGTGTGCCCTCCTGTTTCTCTCCCTTTCCCCAAATCAGTGTCCCCCCCCAATCTCTGCCTCCTGCCAGGGGTTCAGTGTGCCCTCTCATTTCCTCTTCTAGGGTC